>NQII01004311.1:148502-204626 GCA_002778355.1 Clitarchus hookeri | reverse complement strand
CGGCTCGCGTCCCCGTCCTCTCTGCTTCGCGCTGATCGACCGACGGTGAACAACTCACTACAACTGCTGCCTGGGCCAGCCCCGAACTCCAGCCTGTTGATGCGACTGCCTCTCGCTTAACTGCCTTCTCTGTCTCGCTCACGACTGCCGATGACAACTGCCAGACGATCACTGACTGACTGCTCGCGACTGAATGACTGCTTGCGACTGAATGACCACACCTGAATGACCACGAACCTTGGCTGCTCCCGAATTTAACCCGTCTCTCGATATATTCAAATTGGCTGTCAGCAGTTTGCCTCGAGAGAAGTCGGGGCTTCCCNTATACCTCGGGACTTCCCGGGGGTTATTTCTCAGGGTGTGAATACAGCGCAATTCCTATCCCCGGTACTCGCCACGCGTCAAACTCTTAAAATCATTTTTTGGTAGCAGATTTGATTAGTGACACACAATCAACGGCTGTTAAGGGGGGTGCTTTCTGATTGGCTGATGCTGCTGGTTGGAGCTGCAAATACTTGGTAAAACTTCATGTTGCTCAATGTTTCAAACATTTTTTGGTAAAAGGGGAGGTTATGTATACACTTATAGAGTATAACTTTATTCAGAAGATGTCTACCTATTTATTAAATCAATATTTCATGAAAAAAAAAAAAAAGTTTTAAACCACAGATAATCAAGCATAAAACTTAATGCAAAATATGAACTTTTAAACATGTAATTTACAACTTCCATGATTGCAGTTACGTTTGCTCTGATGATCTAACCCAATGGCCGCAGATAGGGTTACAATTGGCACAGACAGGCGACATTTGTCAAAAGTACATTCATGGAAGTAGCACTTGCCAAGATGTGTGCATTATCTTTTCTTCCAGTGTATGTTGTTGTCACCTGTTTTAAAGCCGATTAAATCAGAAATCTAATCACAATGAATTAGGACTATAACTACAAATAATATATTGTTGTTGTATTTGTTCAGAGAAACTGTTGACCGTATAAAACAAAAAGTTTTAAATACTATTTGTAATGTGCAGAAGTCAGTATTATAAATAAATTTTCCTTGATTGGTTGATTGAGGTCAGATGTCTTGCAATTGAGTTGTTGGAAGTGTCTTTCCAGATTTACACCTTCTCCTGTTATCTCCCACTAGCTCTAACAGTTTTCTCATTTCAGTATACTTGTAGTTTAGTGCAACTTTTTTCAGAACTCTATAAACATTTTAACTCGCTTAATGTTATCAATTATATAAAGCTTTCCGTAAGTATGTATTGCTGCCTTATCCACAACTCTGTTTTGCCAATCACATCATTTATCTGCACTCTTACAAAAACTTATTCAGTAATGTTAATTTTTCANACCACAACTCTGTTTTGCCAATCACATCATTTATCTGCACTCTTACAAAAACTTATTCAGTAATGTTAATTTTTCACGGTTTGTCTTTTCCTCTGCACTTAAAGTGTCTTCATTTAGTACTATAATGAATACATTTTAATTTAGTTTTTTAGAGTTATTTTGTTCGGCGCCTTTAACATAGCCTATAACCTTTTGACTGTGATGTGATACACACTGTGTTCTGTAATGAGCNGATGTGATACACACTGTGTTCTGTAATGAGCCAATATTGTACAGACATTAATTTGCACGTAATTATAATACTCTTAATCACATTTACCACTTGTGTATTTGTTGGGTAATGCAGTACACTACAATTTTTGAAGCAGTGAAATGTATACATCATATTTGTAAAGTAAAGCATTTACAAATGGCAGTATAACGTATGAATGTGCAAGAGTGAACATTTTTGTTTAATTGAATGAGTTTCACGAGATTTGGTTTGAATATATGGCTTTTCATTTTACATTAATGATATCTAAATTTAAACTCAGGGCAATTTAAATGAGTTTTGGTACAGCTTGTAACAAGTTTCTTAATGTTTTGACAAAATTTTGATGCATGGAGATATGTGAGAAAGTTGGGTGAAGAGACATTGTAAGCAGAAAGAAGTCTTATCTATGCTGTTTGATTTTGTACCTACAGTAACAAGTGTGTACCTTTAATTACCTTGGGTTATCTTAATGGAGCATAGCAAGCTGCGTGACCACAGACCAATCATACATTTTATATAGAGTTTTAATACAGATAATTTTTTGAGGTGAGAAAAGGAAGAAGACATCTTTCCAGGATTCTAACAGGACTGGATTAACCTGAGTAGGTTCAGATCAATAGGGCTAAATATATGGTAAAGTAAGTCACCGTAAATTTTTTTAATAATATAATTGTTTTAGTAAATATTGACATGAAATATTTGGTTTTGAATGTAATTTTCTGAGTTTGTTTACATTTTCACGTATTTTTCATAGCCCAAAATGTTTTTTTTTCAGTAACGTAATTAAATTATATTTGTACATCACCCATCTATTTTTAATGACCCTATGGTAATTTCGGAATTTGAACCTAAAATTTTAAATGATAAATTTGTAATAAATTTTTGTATTTCCAAACTAATTTTTAATTTTTACGGGTAATTAGCTAATTTCCCCTTTTATTGTAACTAATAATTTTTCTTGTTACTGGAAGTAGTTTTTTTATAGTGCTGCTAGGAATATTGTTACCGGAAATAGCTTCTGGGTGGGACCTTAGAATATTATGGCAGTGTCTAATTATGCCGGGATTAATATCGCAAAAATCCCCGGCGCCAACGTATTTAGGTATCTTATTCACCCCGAAGCAAAAGTATGTTAGGCAAACCTGGTCACAAGCAGAAGAGCAGCGAGGTTTGTAGGCAGACTATTAAATTTTGAGTTGTTCCCGATGTGTGAAGATAAGACGTCACTTAGCGCCAAGTGCCACTGAAGCTGGTATGATGCCGCCATAGTGAGGCGATGCTACGTCTTTCTTAGAGCCGGAGGGGCTCATCCAGCTTCCAATTGAATTTTTTTGCCTTAAATCAAGCGTGAACAGTAATTTGTATTTTCTGAAATTAAACGTTTAGATTTTTATTTTTATTTCCTTTGAAGTTGTGTGAGTAAAGTAATTGATTTACGGACTTTATTTATTTTTGACATTAAGGCAGCACTATTAACTTCCAAGAATTGTTTTTCCTTCAGATATAATGTAAGACTGGTGGTATTTCAAAGGAATCAAACTCCAATTTTATCACCACATTATATTTTTCTTTACACAAACACAGTAAAGGTAACCTGGTAAATTCAGTCAGTACATACTAATTTTTTCTTTTAAATAACTGAAATCAGTAAAAACACATAATTTTTAATAAAATTCTAAATAAAACAGATATTGATTTTTTTTTTATTGTGTCATTTTGAACTCCTTACTACCATACTTACAAAGTTGGATTTATTTAATAAAAGGGAAATCTATTTTTATTGCTCCCATTAATGTTGATACTACAGTAGAGCATCCCTTAACCGAAATTCCCTCAAACGGAACTCCCATTAACCGGAACTAATTTTCCAAAAAAATTTGAACATCGCAAAGTTGTGCCATAACTTTCCCGTGCTCACGAGAGGTTTTTTGTTGCTAACACCAGACTGTACATGCCAGCTAGCTGGTAAACAAGCTTCATGTTGAAAAGAGACAGCAGGCCCAAGTGGCACAGCTGCATAAAGACACAAGTGACAGTGACTAATGGCAATGTGTGACACATGCCATTGGTTTTAGTGGACTTTCAGAATTTAGTGTTCTAACGTGTTAGTGTAAATGTACCGTATTTTGGCGTGTATAGACCGCACTGAATTTTTGTATTCCTGTAAATATTGCCGGGCCTCATTGTGTTAGTGTGACAACAGCAAACTATGACAACATCAAACTAATTAATTTGCCGTTGAGTGTTATCGTTGCCGCCCCGCCTGGCCTCCGCTTTCTGAAAAGTAGCAACAGCGCAGTAATCCGCATAAATAAAACTTTGGTATTTATGTCAAAATGCCTCAACACTGCGTTTGAATTGCGGAACATTTGCGCCTTGCGTAGCCTGCCAACTCGGCTGGCTGTCGCCGGGCAGGCAATGGTATGATGCATTCGACCAGAGAGAGAGAGAGAGACAGCATGACAAACATAATAGATGAGGAGGGAGCAAGGTTGCCTGGTTATGGACGGCTGAGGTTTTTAAGCGTTGAGGGGGTGGAGGTGGAAAGGAAGGATGCCAAGCGTGATGGAAAAATAAAAAAGAGAAGAGAAGCGAGCCAGCTGGAAGGCGCCTGGAGATGATACAAAGCAAAACTGTTGAGGACAAGGCAGGCTGAAGTATGGTGCGACCCATAAGCTTTTAAACACAAGTGATGGGCTATTCATTTATTATTTTTTTGACTTCCTTAGAAACTAAGTTAAAACATTAGGTCATACTGTTTGTTGACAAATTTCTGAACATGGTTTACGGGGAAGAATTTTTTTATGCCAATATCTTGTTAATAAGCCGCACCCGACTTTTTGTCATTTTTTTTGTAAAAATGTACGGCCTATATATTTTAAAATACGGTACTTTGTAAACCTTATCTATAATACGTCAGCCCCGCACTTGTAAATGTATATTGTGCGGACGTGCTATGCAGTAAGGGAAAGATTCTCGGAGGAATTGACTATACTTCGAGAAGTTTTATCAGTTGCACGTCAACACAAACTCCAACATGATGTCACCGCTGCAACGCTGCAACCGGTAACATGATGTCACCGCTGCAACAGTAGATTATCTCTAGACCTCGCTTACTCAGGCAGACATGCGCGCAAAGAGATAAGAACCACCGCTAGCAGGTTTGGAATGAATGTCATTATGGCAGCGCCGGGAGTTTTATGACTCGAGTACATCGTGTTTTTTTTTTTTGTAACTTTAAGGATAAAACTAATAATTTACACTCATCAATTTCTTAAGTCAAAATTATGTGCCACATATAAAGAGTTCACACTAAAAATGTATTATTTTTCACACCACCCACCCTTATTTCCCATAACCGGAATACCCCTTCCCCCACGATTCCGGTTGAGGCCAGAAATTACATGGTAAGAATTAAGGTATTTGAGCTCACAGAAAGTGAAATAAAATTCTCTCTCCATAGTTCCAACACAAACAAAAAAACACTTTCTTAAAACATTGGTCAGTCATGTATAGACCATTGACGGTTTCTTCGGATGTTTTGAAACAAACCTTTGAAAAATCACCCAAGGAGTAACATGACAACCTGTTTTTTAAATAACTTGTATACCACAAATATATAACACTGTGATTATCTTTAAAGTATTGTATTCTTGAATAAATGCAACTTTATCTTAGTGTCTTCTATAACTTGTAATATTTATTTTATATTAAATATGAATTAAAAACAGCGAGAGCAGTGATGTGTTGGCAACGGCTAGTAAGAAATAGTTCACAGTTTAAATATTGTTTTAACCCAGTTTGTTGGTATGCTATTTGTAAATTAAACGTTGCCTATTAATATATTACAATTTTTAGGTAGCATTGAAGGAAACACATTTCATTGTACAGTTAAAAATATCAGTGCAAATTACAGTGTGTAGGTCCTAGTGACANCAGCATTGAAGGAAACACATTTCATTGTACAGTTAAAAATATCAGTGCAAATTACAGTGTGTAGGTCCTAGTGACATGTTTTTTTTGTCAGAGGAATAAACTTGAATATGCGGAGTGGAGCTTGTCGTCTCACTCTTTTTCTCTTTCTCGAGAATTTTCGCACCGCTAGTAACAGCAAGAAAGTTAATGTTTTCAAATTTAGCATATTTCATTCTTATTACAGCAAAAATAATGATTTTTGATTTAGTAATTTACAACTGAAATGAGGTTTTCTTTGAATACTCAGTATAATATATTCAGATGTCAGGGGACGGTCATATATCCGAAGTTGGCAGAAGTGGCGAATGGCAAAATTACATCATGGCGTGGTGTTGAACAATGTGTTAATTTGTTCTTGTGAAAAATAATTTTTAAACCTACCTAGGAAAGCTACGATGTTGTGCTAAATCTGTTTTCCCAAGATAGGAATAAATATACTGTAACGTGCATAGTGACCATTGTGTGTGAAAGAGTATTGTTGCCTTTATGTTACTGTCTATAAGTGTGTGTGTGATTGAAAATATTGGACGTACAAAATTTATACGTTTTAATTATAAACTGTTTTTATGAAGAAATTATTTTTTTACAGTCATGTTGCTTTATTTGTTACGACGTTGTAACTTGTATCTTTGCCCTAGGTGTTTGAAACACAATTGTGTAATTTGCCTAAGTTTCTGTGATTTGAATATTTGCAACAATTCCAACAAAATACTAAGCCCAGCCAAATATATTAAAATAAATAATGGAATACACCTAGAAAACTGTAGGCACCAATGCATAGAAATATGAGCGGAATAAAAGTTACGGTAGGTCCATTTTTGTGCATGTTCACAGCTATCTTTTAAGTTTGTTGCTGCTACGTACAAAAAATAAGTGACACGAGTTGCGTGCTTGAATTTACTGTGTCTTTTCGTTGGACTGGTTGTTCCTTCCTTTTAATATTAATTTCAACTGAGGTTGTCCTTTTGACGAAATAACCCAACACATATCAATAACAAGAGGTTAAATACTACAGATCTTTCCCCCACAGTTCTAACAGGGTTAAACACAGCTGTGGCAAAATATTAACGTGTATTACATGAAATGTGCTATGTCATGTATAGCAAATATGTTAACAATGTAAAATAATAACCGTAAGAACTATCGTCAACACATACAGGGGATGGACAAAATAATATGACTACCATACAATATAGTACATTTTGTTCGTACAACCGTTGTGACGAAGGCACATTTATTACACTGCGCTATGTATTGCACAGTTTACGTGCCATGTCTTGTAGGTTATATTTCAGTATATTATACGCTTTGTTCTGTGATGGTTAAAATAAGCGATCAGTGAAATGTGTGATCTCTCAGACTTCGAAAGAGGGCAGATCGTTGGTGCTCGGTTAGCGGGAGCGTCTGTGACGCAAACAGCTGAATTGTTTAACATCTCACGAGCGACAGTACTCACGGTAATGACAGCATACACAAAACATGGTAAAACATCATCGGCGAAGAGGAATAGTGGGCGAAACCCAAAGTTAACTGACAGAGACCGACGAACATTAAAAATAATTGTGGCCAGACAACATAAAACTACCACAGCAAAAGTGACAGCAGAACTCAACACTCACTTGAGTAATACTGTTTCGACAAAAACAGTACGGTGGGAGCTCCACAAAGCTAACATTCATGGAAGGGCTGCAATTGCGAAATCCTTTATAATGGAAGCCAACGCTAAGCTGCGAAAGAAGTGGTGCCACGATCATAAAACCTGGACACTTGATGATTGGAAGAATGTGGTATGGTCCGATGAATCATCGTTTACATTGTTTCCTACAAACGGCCGGGTTTATGTATGGAGAACTCCGAAAGAAGCCTACGATCCGGACTGCCTGCTTCCTACAGTCAAGCATGGGGGAGGTTCCGTTATGATTTGGGCTGCTATATCATGGTATTCATTCAACTGGTCCTCTCATTCACATCACTGACCGGATTACTGCGAATGAATATCTCGACATCCTCAATGATGAAGCATGATGATATCCTCAATGATGACTAGCATATTGCTGCCAAACACTGCCATATTCCAAGATGATAATGCGTCCATACACACAGCCAAAAAGGTTCAATCTTGGTTTGAGGAGCATCAGAATATCATCAAACAATCGCTAGACCTCAACATAATTGAACCGTAATGGGAGTTTTAGAGCAGAGAGCGAGGAGCAGATTTCCATCTCCAACATCATTGACGCAATTGGTGGATGTTTTGGTACAAGAATGGGACAACATTCCGTTGGAAACTATTCAGACACTCTACGAATCTATTCCGCGAAGAATTGCAGCTGTTCTAAAAGCAAATGGTGGCCCAACACCTTATTAATAAATAAATATTGTGTATATGTCAGGTGTTCATATTATTTTGTCCATCTCCTGTATATTGTTAAAAAGTCATAAAGCTGACCTAAATAAGGTTGTAGGCCTAAATTGTGAACATTCATACAAAATGGTTTTTTAAATATGAAATAATTCTTTGAACAACTGAAAACAGTAAACAAAGCATTTGACAGTTAAAACGTAGAAGTCACATGGCAGTGATTATGTTTGCATGTAGCAGAAGTATACGTAATCGGTAACCAAAAGGATAACTTTAGCAGGGCTTCAGAAAAGTGTGAAGTAACAGTGAATGGCCTAAACAAATTACATCACGTTAACACCATATACACTGCTGTATNGCTTCAGAAAAGTGTGAAGTAACAGTGAATGGCCTAAACAAATTACATCACGTTAACACCATATACACTGCTGTATTAAAATGGCGTAGTTTGTTTAATAGTGATACAAATGGGCTGAGTTGTCTGCGAAGATGTGCTATGTAAGAAAACTACAAAGAATGCCCTGAAATATTTTATTGAACTGAAATAGTGCTAATTTAAATACTGCAGTCATGTAGTACATGGACAGTAAAACAATAAATAAACCAATATGCATAATATGGAAAACTTCAAGAAAATAAAGAGCTGAAGAAAGAAGATAATGCCCTGATTTTCATTCAACAAGATCTAGAAACCTGCCAAAATATAAAATAAAATTAATTCAAGTGAGACCATTTACATACTGAGGCAGTAGTTCGAAAGTGCATTTAAGGTATACCTGTGTATACTTTGAGAGGCAGATTTCTAATATTTTCTATTGAAGGCCACTGCATAATAAATGATAACAACAATAATTCATTAAATTTGTGATAGTGATAACTATTAGTTTAATTTAAATGCAGTGCCTGCCACTTAACAAATGCTCAAAATTTTAAGAGTCATCTTAAATAAATTAAATACTTAGATCTACCTACCTCTCATTACTTCTGTATTTAGCAGTTGTCTTCTGTAGTGTAAACACAATTGGAAGGTGTTGAAATAGTAATTTTCGAGTTCTATTTATGCAGACTGCCTTAATAATAAACGTTCTTTATAAGTAGTGGTTATTTACTGTAAAGTATTAATGTATCTACAATTAAGTTTTCTATGGTTTTTTAACTTACAGTCATTTGTTTGTTTACCGTTTTAATTTTTATTGCTGATCGCTCTGCCTAAACTACTGAGTTAAATAAATGTTTGAAACACCTACCCAATTTACTTAAATTAGGTACACCATTTTCCCCTATCAAAGTCAAAATTGTTTTCATTAATTACTTTAAAGGAATTACTATTTTGTGTTGTTAATTCAGCATTTGTTTTTCTGATATGGGATTTCTGAACTATGTTGAAGTTTAATGACAGTAACATAATATAATATATAAAAGGGCAGAAGTACTCACAGTACAGTACTCATCAACAGGCACACACACAAAGAAGGACAACACATCTCTCACACGGTTGATATATTGCTGGTATAGCTGTGGCATATGGTTTTGGAGCTGTATTATCTTATATTAAGACCTGGAAAATGCCTCGATTTTAATTGATGAGCCAATTCCCAGCATATATGCGTTCTGAGCTATTTGAATGTGGTAGGGTTCTGACAAGGTGATTTATTTGGTGGTAAAATGTGACAAAAGAGGTTTAGACATGTGGTCTTGATAGCGATTTAAATTATTCTGTAGTGCAAATTTTTCACAGAAATAAAACTTACAGTTTGCTACATTATACTAATGGATAGGAATTAATTTTCTGTCCCATTGTCAAGTGTAGTAAATTTTAAAAATTTTAGTAAGCATTTAAAATTATGTTTTGCATGATAATTTAATTCTCTGAAATTGTTTACCATTTAAAGAAGTCTGACTACTATTATTTGCAGGACTTAATTAAAGTAATCCGACAACTAAATTTTAATTTATTTTTATGTATTTTAAATTGCTTTTTTCCAACATACAAGACAATTTAAATCAACTTTCCAGTATGGGCATCAAATTACCATATTTTTCTGTGCGNTGCTTTTTTCCAACATACAAGACAATTTAAATCAACTTTCCAGTATGGGCATCAAATTACCATATTTTTCTGTGCGTACAATCAAATCTGTCAGCACTATTGTATCGAGTAACGTCAAATTGCTTTCAATTAAATTGTCATTCTACAGTCCATGTGTGTTTGAATACATAGTTTAGCATCAGGAGGGTTGAGGTAGTATTTTAAATTTTTTCACAGGGTGTATGTTTTGATTTTACTCAGTCTTTTGGAGGGGCCGCAGTGGCTGAGCGGTTAGCCTGCTTGCCTCCCACCAAAGTGAACCGGGTTCAATCCCCGGCCGGGTCACTCCCGGATTTTTGCAAGTGGGAATTGTGCCGGATGATGCCGCTGGTCGGCTAGTTTTCACAGGGATCTCCCATTTACCCCATACTTGCATTCTGGCACTGATCCATTCTCACCTCATTTCACTCTCATCAGCTCTCAAGATCTTGTTGTTGAGAGCCACCCAAAACTCTCAACTCAACTATGTCTTTTGGGTTTGTTTTGTTTTTATTTTTGTCAATGTTATTCTATGCATATACCATGCTATTATTTAATTTGTTTTTTCACTTAGAATATTTGCAGGTATCTTATCTGGAGTACATTTTGTCATATTTTTGCAAAGTGGAACTATGCAACACTTGCTTGTGTTCGGTGATGCAGCAATAAAATTAAAATTCTTTGAAACAATTAATATAATAAAATTTCTAAATGCACACATAATCTGATATGCGTGTAAACAGCAAAGAACAACATATACAGTGATGTTACAGGCACTTCAGATGGCAATGTCCGTTTTTCCAGCACAAAATTTTAATCAATTTTAATAAGTGTTATTCTAGAGTTACACACACAAATAAACATAGCAACACTGCGCAAGTTTCAAAATTTAACATACTATCAAACTGTAGGCCGAAAATAGTAGGATAATTCCCTATTATTAAAATCATGCTTTTTAAATTGCCCAACTATTTACTTCATTCACCTGACATTTCCAAATTTAAAAAAAATTCTTAAAAATAAAAAACTATATTTAACGCTTCTACAAAATTTTTTGAACTGAGTTTGGCACCCCCTTAGGAGTTGACTGCCTGGGTCACCCAGCACTTACGCTGCCCCTCGTGAATAACTTACCCAACATGTTGATGGTTCCAACAGTGTTAGTTTTAATGGTCTTAACTGGGTTGTACATGTAGTGTGGTGGAGATGCTGGGCTTGCAAGATGATAGATCTCATCCACTTCAATGAACAACGGGTTTACAATGTCATGATGGATGAGCTCAAAGTTTTCGTGTCCTATCCAGTGCTCAACGTTGCTCTTGCGGCCAGTAAAAAAATTGTCTGCGACTATCACCTCGTGGCCAGCAATCATGAGACTGTCCACAAGATGAGAGCCAACGAAACCAGCTCCTCCAGTAATCTGCAAAGAGATAATGTTGAGTTCAGTATACAGTATATGTACTACCTTCCTGTAAGTCTGTAGTCTGGTCTAGATGTAAACCTGCTAACCTGCAATAATCATTAACAACACTGTCAATTTCCCTGTAAGTAGACACTAATTAAATTTTCAATTTTTTGCTATTTTTTGTTTTTATATATTTACTTGCATTTATAGTGCAAAATAAAACACCAAATAATTTTACACCATAAAAAATATTAAAATTTGCTAACTTTACATTATAAAACAACAAAAATTTAACAAAAACTCAATATCTAAAAAAAAAATTTTAAATCATTTATAGTTTTGAAAAAACAAAAACGTAATTGATAAAAACAATTTACAGTATCATGTAAGTAAAACAATATACCATATAATGTTAACAGATTCATAATTAGTGTACAGAGATGTTAACAGATTAAAATTGTTCATAGAAACTTAATCACAGACATCCTTCCCATTTTTATCTGCTGAAAACCTTTATACAGAAAATGGTTTTTCAATCATAAGTTTTGAATCTGATTTCAATTAAAATTTACATTTATATTATGTAACATAATGNCAGAAAATGGTTTTTCAATCATAAGTTTTGAATCTGATTTCAATTAAAATTTACATTTATATTATGTAACATAATGCTTAAATCATTATTTAATCAAATATAGCAGAATTTAAAAAAAATTAATATCTTTGATTTGAAAATTTATGATTTTTCTTTATTTCAGCTTTTTAGAATCATTTAGCTTTAGATGAAACAAATCAATTCAGACTTATTTACAAAGATAAAATTATAAGAACTTAGAAAAATTAAGAATTAAAGTTTAACTCTAAAAAAAAGACAATATATAGTGTGCGTGTGTGTGCACGCATGCATGCACCAACGTGCGCACATACACACACCAAATGCAGTTTGACATGTTTGTTTTAAATAGACGAAGTTACTAAAAACTTTAACATAGTTCTATTAAGTTCTTCTATATAGGTTATAAAAATAAAGATGGAAAATCAAAGAGCAGTTAATAATGGGACATTCTCAAAAAACTTGACACTGTGCTGTACTTGCAATTTAATAATTTTTACCTTCGATATTTTAAAATTAAATGTTATCATACTCTATCCAATTAAATCTACTGGTTTTCCTTTATTTCATGAATTTTCTCAACCAACGTAAAAAACCACACTTGCAAAAAAAAAAAAAAAGCATTTGCCCAAGGATGACTTCAAAAAGGAGATGTCCTTATCAATACATATTTGTAAAATTCAACTCTGTAGAAACATTTGTTCAAATACATGTTCTACATATAGTTAAAGAGATTCAATATATGTAATGTAAGGACCAGACATCTTGATAACAGATCTCCCTGGTGATGCGGCAGCCTGCAGTCGACACAGTCGGGTCACTCCCACGTGACGCTCAAAATGGCCAGGGCGTGCACAAACTTTTACAAAAACATCAGCAAGTTTCTCTTCACCAAAGTGCATTACAGATAAGGTATCGTGGATTTGAATACCAAGGATGCATTATCATTTCAATCATTTCACTTGTAATTACTCTCGTTGCTCTATTCTAAGCAAGGAGGTAATCAATATGATGCTTATAATTGTAATGTATGCTTGAGAAAATCTCAGGTAAACTACAATCAGGGTTGACTAAGAGTATTAAAACTGATATTTTCTTTATATTGCATACAATAATGCTTAATATTTGCGTGTGAATGTAACACAAGAATAACAAATTGGTCATGTTCACAATCACTGGCCATGTTGTGTTGGTCTACACAGGACACACACAATTTCTTGTAGTGTGCAGCTTATCTTATGGCTGTATTAAATTACACCATATTAACGTATTTTGACTAAAATAACTGAATACAATATACATGAAATATTAACGTCATGTGTGAAAACAGTAAGTAAAATGTTTAAATAAAATTTCAACTCTTACTTAATATAAAAATAATTAAATACGTATATATAAATGTTATCAACCAAATTAATTAAATTGGCACATTTCAAAGCAGTCAAACTAAAGTTTTAATTTAGTGTAACTCATAAATTCAAACTGAAAAAAAATATTACGTACAGTTCAAGTAATATGGACACACAATCTTTACTTTGTAAATTTATATCTTGCCAATTAAAACGTGTCTGCTAGACATAAGTGTCCCTGTCACTCCCAGAAGTTATGTAGTCGCTATCACTACCAACATTAATAATCTTGTCCACAGCCATTTCCACGACATATTTTTGCCAAAATTCTTCTTCCAGCTTGAGTGCAGTAGCCATTTTAGTATTTTCCTGTAACTGAATACATCACTTCAGTTGTTTGCTGTTGTAGCGTGGTCAAAGAAAATTCACCAATGGTATTTTTCTTGTGAATCACATGTTTAACCATGTAGGTTCAATAATATTTAATTTTCTATTGAATTGATGCAAACGAATGGCACAGTGTCCATGCTGTTGCAAAAGTTTGTCCATTCTAATTTATTTTTCTTTGCACTTGTGGGCATTAACTAGTTCTATGAGAGTGGTTTTACTCAATTCCTCATCACTTTAATTCAGTGTTGTGTCAACCAGGCAACACTGTCTTTTTTGACGTTATAACTCAACAGCGGCTTGTGTTGTGAATGGTATGGCACATTGTCCATAGCAACTGAAGCAGGCGGTAAATGTGGTATCGCTTTTTCGGACATCTACTTTTCAAAGTTTTGTGAGCTAATTTCTCCATAGTAATCTCCAGTGGTTGTACCACCTTTGTAAATAAGCAACCTCCCAGAAAGAAATTCATCTCTTGAACCTGTATTCACAATAATTAACCATTTTGAAGACTTTCTTGCTATTACTCCACGAACACTTTCATAATGTTGCCAGCATTTCTGTAAAGTAAGGCTGCTGTCGATCCACGTTTTGTCCAAGTAAAACACTTCCCTCCCTTCTGATCTAAGTTCTTTAATTAGTGCGAAATATTTAGAGTGCCAAGCAACAANGTGCCAAGAAACAAAGTCTGCATATTTTATAAGCACAAGTCTCTTGTCTTGACATAATTTCCTGACAAAACTGATTTCTTTGAGAAGTCTCTTCAGTGACATTTTATTCAAGGCAGCAAAATATTTACAAGAAGTTCTAGATATAACTAACGAGCCTACTTTCCTCTACCTTGAAGCAAATCATTTTGATAAAGTTCTTAACAGGTTAGATACTAGGTGGATCTTGATGTTTCCTTGATAACAATATCATTAAAGATGCAACAATGCAAAACTAATGAAGCAATTACAAATACACACGTGAACGCTGCGACGCTAGCGCTCGTCGTGCAAATCGTCTTCATTGGTTTCAACTCTGCGCTAGGTATGCTCTACGCTCGGTTAGGATTCCCTCCCTATTCCTATCATGTTCTCCCTTCCTTGATTTCCCCTCTGCTCGTGCATCATAATTTTTTATGATTTAGCTAGTTTATTTAAGTCGTTGCACAGCTCGCGGATCTATTCTACGCCCTGCTGTCGCCTGAACGTGTTCCTGAAGATTTGCTGTTATGGATTAGATTGCCGCACTTGTTGTCCAAAGGATGTGAATCCATGATGGGGCATTTTATCATTTGTATCGTTGTCTGAGCCGTTGAGTAATTGGGCTATTGAAACAGTGAGTTGTGGACCAAGAGTTTGTGTGTTAGCTGGGCTTTTTTAAATGTTTTGTCGTCTCGTGTGGTGTAAAGGTGTTGTCTTGGGTATGCAGTAGCGTTAAGAGTTTTTTCAAAATTGTGGTCTCAGTTCACAGTCTAAATTTGGTTTCGGCATTAAATAAAACCTAGCATTGCTGTGTTCTGCCTGTTTTTAACGTGATGTGTGTAGTCTTGTTTGCTGCCCAAGAATTTTATTTTAAATACTTNCAGAAAATGGTTTTTCAATCATAAGTTTTGAATCTGATTTCAATTAAAATTTACATTTATATTATGTAACATAATGTTTAAATCATTATTTAATAAAATATAGCAGAATTTTAAAAAAATTAATATCTTTGATTTGAAAATTTATGCTTTTTCTTTATTTCAGCTTTTTAGAATCATTTAGCTTTAGATGAAACAAATCAATTCAGACTTATTTACAAAGATAAAATTATAAGAACTTAGAAAAATTAAGAATTAAAGTTTAACTCTAAAAAAAAAGACAATATATAGTGTGCGTGTGTGTGCACGCATGCATGCACCAACGTGCGCACACACACACACCAAATGCAGTTTGACATGTTTGTTTTAAATAGACGAAGTTACTAAAAACTTTAACATAGTTCTATTAAGTTCTTCTATATAGGTCATAAAAATAAAGATGGAAAATCAAAGAGCAGTTAATAATGGGACATTCTCAAAAAACTTGACACTGTGCTGTACTTGCAATTTAATAATTTTTACCTTTGATATTTTAAAATTAAATGTTATCATACTCTATCCAATGAAATCTACTGGTTTTCCTTTATTTCATGAATTTTCTCAACCAACGTAAAAAACCACACTTGCAAAAAAAAAAAGCATTTGCCCAAGGATGACTTCAAAAAGGAGATGTCCTTATCAATACATATTTGTAAAATTCAACTCTGTAGAAACATTTGTTCAAATACATGTTCTACATATAGTTAAACAGATTCAATATATGTAATGTAAGGACCAGACGTCTTGATAACAGATCTCCCTGGTGATGCGGCAGCCTGCAGTCGACACAGTCGGGTCACTCCCACGTGACGCTCAAAATGGCCAGGGCGTGCACAAACTTTTACAAAAACATCAGCAAGTTTCTCTTCACCAAAGTGCATTACAGATAAGGTATCGTGGATTTGAATACCAAGGATGCATTATCATTTCACTCATAATTACTCTCGCTGCTCTATTCTAAGCAAGGAGGTAATCAATATGATGCTTATAATTGTAATGTATGCTTGAGAAAATCTCAGGTAAACTACAATCAGGGTTGACTAAGAGTATTAAAACTGATATTTTCTTTATATTGCATACAATAATGCTTAATATTTGCGTGTGAATGTAACACAAGAATAACAAATTGGTCATGTTCACAATCACTGGCCATGTTGTGTTGGTCTACACAGGACACACACAATTTCTTGTAGTGTGCAGCTTATCTTATGGCTGTATTAAATTACACCATATTAATGTATTTTGACTAAAATAACTGAATACAATATACATGAAATATTAACGTCATGTGTGAAAACAGTAAGTAAAATGTTTAAATAAAATTTCAACTGTTACTTAATATAAAAATAATTAAATATATATATAAATGTTATCAACCAAATTCATTAAATTGGCACATTTCAAAGCAGTCAAACTAAAGTTTTAATTTAGTGTAACTCATAAATTCAAACTGAAAAAAAATATTACGTACAGTTCAAGTAATATGGACACACAATCTTTACTTTGTAAATTTATATCTTGCCAATTAAAACGTGTCTGCTAGACATAAGTGTCCCTGTCACTCCCAGAAGTTATGTAGTCGCTATCACTACCAACATTAATAATCTTGTCCACAGCCATTTCCATGACATATTTTTGCCAAAATTCTTCTTCCAGCTTGAGTGCAGTAACCATTTTAGTATTTTCCTGTAACTGAATACATCACTTCAGTTGTTTGCTGTTGTAGCGTGGTCAAAGAAAATTCACCAATGGTATTTTTCTTGTGAATCACATGTTTAACCATGTAGGTTCAATAATATTTAATTTTCTATTGAATTGATGCAAACGAATGGCACAGTGTCCATGCTGTTGCAAAAGTTTGTCCATTCTAATTTATTTTTCTTTGCACTTGTGGGCATTAACTAGTTCTATGAGAGTGGTTTTACTCAATTCCTCATCACTTTAATTCAGTGTTGTGTCAACCAGGCAACACTGTCTTTTTTGACGTTATAACTCAACAGCGGCTTGTGTTGTGAATGGTATGGCACATTGTCCATAGCAACTGAAGCAGGCGGTAAATGTGGTATCGCTTTTTCGGACATCTACTTTTCAAAGTTTTGTGAGCTAATTTCTCCATAGTAATCTCCAGTGGTTGTACCACCTTTGTAAATNGCAATCTTGCAAATAAGCAACCTCCCAGAAAGAAATTCATCTCTTGAACCTGTATTCACAATAATTAACCATTTTGAAGACTTTCTTGCTATTACTCCACGAACACTTTCAAAATGTTGCCAGCATTTCTGTAAAGTAAGGCTGCTGTCGATCCACGTTTTGTCCAAGTAAAACACTTCCCTCCCTTCTGATCTAAGTTCTTTAATTAGTGCGAAATATTTAGAGTGCCAAGCAACAAAGTCTGCATATTTTATAAGCACAAGTCTCTTGTCTTGACATAATTTCCTGACAAAACTGTTTTCTTTGAGAAGTCTCTTCAGTGACATTTTATTCAAGGCAGCAAAATATTTACAAGAAGTTCTAGATATAACTAACGAGCCTACTTGCCTCTACTTTGAAGCAAATCATTTTGATAAAGTTCTTAACAGGTTAGATACTAGGTCCTTGATAGCAATATCATTAAAGATGCAAAAATGCAAAACTAATGAAGCAATTACAAATACACACGTGAACGCTGCGACGCTACCGCTCGTCGTGCAAATCGTCTTCATTGGTTTCAACTCTGCGCTAGGTATGCTCTATGCTCGGTTAGGATCCCCTCCCTATTCCTATCATGTTCTCCCTTCCTTGATTTCCCCTCTGCTCGTGCATCATAATTTTTTTTGATTTAGCTAGTTTATTTAAGTCGTTGCACAGCTCGCGGATCTATTCTACGCCCTGCTGTCGCCTGAACGTGTTCCTGAAGATTTGCTGTTATGGATTAGATTGCCGCACTTGTTGTCCAAAGGATGTGAATCCATGATGGGGCATTTTATCATTTGTATCGTTGTCTGAGCCGTTGAGTAATTGGGCTATTGAAACAGTGAGTTGTGGACCAAGAGTTTGTGTGTTAGCTGGGCTTTTTTAAATGTTTTGTCGTCTCGTGTGGTGTAAATGTGTTGTCTTGGGTATGCAGTAGCGTTAAGAGTTTTTTCAAAATTGTGGTCTTAGTTCAGTCTAAATTTGGTTTCGGCATTAAATAAAACCTAGCGTTGCTGTGTTCTGCCTGTTTTTAACGTGATGTGTGTAGTCTTGTTTGCTGCCCAAGAATTTTATTTTAAATACTTNGTTGCTGTGTTCTGCCTGTTTTTAACGTGATGTGTGTAGTCTTGTTTGCTGCCCAAGAATTTTATTTTAAATACTTTGTGTCCACGACTCTCAAAGTGGGGCTTTGTCAACATTTTTAATTGTGCTCTTTTAATAATATTTTATTCAGTAGGAGTTTTGACTGGCTTTTTGGTTGTCTTTGCTGAAATTTCATTTTTTATATAACATTATTTAATGATAATTTTAACGTGTTGGTTTTATGAAAAGGAGGCTTTACTGGGCTCATACAGCTGCTATTTATTACATTAATGTCAAGTTTTAATGATTTTGTGTGGATCTAGGAAGAAAGAAATTATTGTGAACACTGCTTATTTATTGCCAAGTTTCATGTCAAAATAATCTAGTGTGCTATATTTGTATCAATGTATATTTATTGGCAAAATATATGAGATGTTGACAGAATTTGTATGTATATTATTTGTGTTTCAGCACAAATAATTTCTGCGAGACTCTGCTATATTGTTTTCTCATATGTGCATGTTGTATCTGTTGCACGAAGTGGCAGAGGTCGGATTTATCTACATGCTCAAGAAGGAAGAACTTTTGCATTTTTTCGGGACCTCGAGTTTAAAACAGATGAAACAATGACCATAGCTGAGCTGCGCCAAGCTGCGGTGGGCTTGTGACGTCAACAAGGTCCAATGGTGCAACCCTCTCAGCGAGTGGTCCCGGTGAGTGCCACCAATTGTCCGCCTAAAGTAGACAAACTGTTCCTGGTAGATTTGCAAAACTTACCTCCGTTGACATCCCTAGAACCAGTTCATATTATATATTTCTTTATTGCAGTGAGTAAAATAACTAGTTTATGTTTGAGTTCTGAGAATAGTTTCCTGAAAGCCATAGCAATTAAATGTGAAGGATTTATATTACAACTAGCGAACTGGCCCGGCTTCGCCCGGGTACAATTGAGTTTTACAGTGATACATTAATTAATAAATTGGGAAAAAACAATTCATATATGTGAAAACAGAATTATAAAATTATACCATGTTGGCCTAGGTTTTTAACTGATTATGGCAACCCAAAAGGAAAGAAATATTTTTTACCAGATAGCCAAGAATTAGGGTATTGTTTTTAGAGTGCATCTGTGCTATAATTGCGTAGTTATCACATTTCCGCTTTCGATGTATGAAAATCAAAACGTGAGTTTCATAAAGTTGTAGCTTTAGAAATAAGTGTACCTACTTTTTTGCGCTTGGCTGAGGGATCTCAATCGATCACCAAAATTAAGAGTAATGTTCCTAGCGGCACACATTTGGATGGGTGACAGTTTAGTGGCATAACATCTGAGCGCTTCCGGGCTTCGGAGGACACGTTAAATATTTGGTCCCAGTTGTTATCTATTGATAGCAGTCGTTAAGCCATTTCAGAGGTCCTTGGGTGGCCTGATAAACTCTGGCACCAGAGGAAAAAAATANTGATAGCAGTCGTTAAGCCATTTCAGAGGTCCTTGGGTGGCCTGATAAACTCTGGCACCAGAGGAAAAAAATATTTTGGTCACGTTTCGAGCTTTTGCAGAATTACGTTTTGTTGTTATTCCACAGGAAACGTACAATTTTCCAGTAAAACAAGTATATTATGTCCTATTCCAGGACCTTAAGTACCTACATACCAAATTTCATTAAAATCCGTTCAGCTGTTGTGGAGCTGAGTGGTAAAAAAAAAAAAAAAAAACACACACACTTTCGCATTTATAATATTAGTAGGATTACTTCGTGAAGAAATCATGTCATTGGAAGGTGGTACTTTTGCAGGGTTAAAACAGAATGATACAGGCTTTGTTTCCCCACACGTTAAGCGTAATTGTGAATGTGATTTTATTTACAGATACCAAAGGCAGAGCGAGCTTGTGTATGAATTTGTTGATTCTATTTGTGCATTTTATGATTCCTTTTACTTGCAAATGAGTGAATTCGAACTGGTCAATGTTATCATAGATAATTTGGCTCTGTATGTGTGCTCTTAATGCACGTTATTTCTGTTCCACGTAAATTTAGTGAGCTACGTCAGTTAGCTGTGGAAGTGCAAGGCCGTCTTGTTGCCTCTAGCGAGTATAATGCATGCTTTCCACTTGCTGTACGAGCCGGCCGCGACTATAACTCCGTGTCATCCAGCCAAATTTCTACTATACAGAATGTCAAGCAACAGGGCTTTTCCATGTGGTGCAGTAATTGTGCTGTTCAGGGACATGTGGCAAATAATTGTCAATACAGCAGGCATATAATGTCCGAAAGAAAGTGTTTTCGTTGCGGCGAGCTCGGGCACCTGTGTAGGACTTGTCCTAAGGCGGGAAATTAAAATTGACTGGAAATCGGCATGGGTTTTCCAGTTGGGCAAAAGATAAAATCCCGCGCACTATTAGGAAGTGTATGGTGTTGATCAGCTGTGGGGAGAGGAATTTTTAGCGCTGGTTGACACTGGGACTACTCACTGTGTCTTGGGCAATTCCTTTTTGAAACAACTCTTGGATTCGAAGATCGTATCCAAAGGNACACTGGGACTACTCACTGTGTCTTGGGCAATTCCTTTTTGAAACAACTCTTGGATTCGAAGATCGTATCCAAAGGGTGTGTCATGTGTATGTCTGAGAAATGTTTGTGTGTCGCTAATGGTGACATCGTTAAAAATAACGTTATAGTGAACCCAAATTTTAAAATCGGTAGGATCTCGTGGGCGTTTCCCTTTTGGGTTTTTTTTCTGTAATTATTAAGTTTAGGGGGCTTTTCCATAAAAAACAAACAAACCCCCCNACGTTTCCCTTTTGGGTTTTTTTTCTGTAATTATTAAGTTTAGGGGGCTTTTCCATAAAAAACAAACAAACCCCCCAAAAAGTGGTATATTTCCACTCTACTAATAACGTAGAACACGAATATACAAGGGGCAAATATTTAAAATAAGTACAACATATTTTAAAAAATTGAACAAAATTGCAAAATGACTGTTCCAGACAGTTTGTTTACGTTTGTGAACGAAAGGTCCTAGACCAACCAAAGTTGCATTAACGGGTTCTACACAGCTTACCTTGTTCATATTCAAGATGGCATAATGTTAAAATAAGTAGAACATATTTAAAGAAATCACAAAATTTGATGTTTACGTCTATTAACGTCTACCGCCATTAATAATGGCTGCGCATNGAACATATTTAAAGAAATCACAAAATTTGATGTTTACGTCTATTAACGTCTACCGCCATTAATAATGGCTGCGCATCGCATATTTCACGCAATCTAGCGGGCGCATATGTCATCACGGGTCATACGTTAGTATGCCAGTGTGTGGCTACAGGNCATATTTCACGCAATCTAGCGGGCGCATATGTCATCACGGGTCATACGTTAGTATGCCAGTGTGTGGCTACAGGTGGGGGTCGTGGTGAGTTAGGTGTTGTTCTGTTCGTGATTTAAAACGAAGAAAGCAAGCAAGACTACGTTTATGCGTTATATTAGCCTATTAACGAGTGCTTCTGCGTATATATTCGGCTGTAAACGAGTGTTTCAGTACGTTATATGCGCGTATGTGGCGCTTTGTGGAAGATAGTAATTTCATAGAGTCAATTGTGGTTGAATTGGCCGTTGACAGAGGTATGTACCACCCGCCTACATTGGTCAGGAAATTGATATTATTTTGGTGTGTTTTACGGCTCCTTTAAATCGCCTAAAATCCTAAATTTGTAGTTTAGTGTGANCGCCTAAAATCCTAAATTTGTAGTTTAGTGTGAAACCCAAAAATCCTAACATGTAGCTTAATGTGCAAATGTAGTTATATTACGTAATTAAAACAAGGTTTTTCCGGACGTTTTTACCCCACAATTTCACATTCTTTCTCAACTAACCTAGGATTATTGGTATATTCTGTACCATATAAGAAGGCCACTTTTTGACAGCTCGGCGAAAGTAGCGCCACTGTTTACATCTGACTACGTATCCTTCCGCCATCAGCTGGTCCGTCACGTCGGGGCTGTATTTTTTATCAACACGCTGTCAGCTAATCCACTTCTCATTGTACTGTAATGCTAAACAAATTTTAAGATATTTTAAGACTGACATCTGTCTAAAAATATAAGTAGGTTATAAAAGTAAAAATATAAAATGTTAGATATTTGATAACTCTTTTTTAATTTGTCCGAGATAGTGAATTTGGGTTAAAATTTGCGAGACGGTCTGTTGTATCTATTATTACACTTTGGACGTTATAGCTAATATATTCGAGTTGGAAATATGTGATGTGGAATAACGTTAGAATTGCTTAAAAACTATTCACGCATGTCTACGGAATCAAGGAGATGGGCTTCTAGAGAACAATATGGCGTATAATTTACGTAGACGAACGATTACCGGCCGAATATAAATGACTTGTACTCCAAATCGTTGTATATGAAATATATATTACTTTAAAAATTATGTAGAGCTCGTGGAAAAATATAACTATTAGCATATGTTTGTAAATTTGTTATATATCGCGCAGGAGAGAGGTTTATTTCTGGCAGGTAATAGCTCGCAGAATATCCGACGAAGTTTTGAGTAACTCTCTTTATGGTCAACAGATGGCGTCTCTGGTTAAGTTGATAATTCTTATGTTATGGGCTGGAAATATATTTAAAATTCTTGTCGTTTCGTCAAATTATTAGAAATAATAATTCAACAATATTATGCAATATTTCTGTATGCTTTTGGAATTAATATCATGGACGTGTTGAAAGCAAGGTTTGAGAGGGATGATACAACGTGAAAAAAGCTTTCTGAAGTTAGCACAACTTCAGAAAACTTTTCCACGACGTATCGTTCTATTGTACATTTCATTTTGATCACCTAAACATAACTACATTATCATGAAGTTTAGTTTTTAACACTAACAACCATTGTTTTGTGGCCTCCTAAAATAAAATGTATTAATTAATCTACAAACTCTTTCTTATCCGTGTATTTTCTGCTTTTCTGATGTGAATCGGCAGTGCACTCAGAATAGCCAACGTAATTTTAACTTTTGTTTGTTTGTGCATCAGCTGATACAGGATTTTGTAAATGGCGCTTTGTTTGTTTCGTATAAGTCAAGTTGCCACTCACTGACTGTCAGAAAGTGGCCTTCTTATACGGTATGGACCATAGGTAACACAGAACACGACTATAGTAGAGTCATTAACGTATGACTAATTGTATAATATGTGCCCACCTAACCTAACAGTACCTAACCCCACGACGGGTGAATCACTATTTTACATTTTTAAACTAACCTAGGATTGCAGTTATTTAAAATAACGCACAATTATAGGGTTCCCATCTAGTCTGTGATTGTATGGTGTTGATCGGAGATTTGATTAATATTGTATTATCTTATGTTACTTTACAACCTTACAATCCTAGGTTAGTTTACAACCCTACAATCCTAGGTTAGTTTAAAAACGTAAAATAGTGATTCACTCATCGTGGAGTTAGGTTCTGTTCGGATAGGTTAGGTTGGCACATATTAAGAAATCAGTCGTATGTTAATGCCCCTAGTATATTCGTGTTCTACGTGATTAGTAGAGTGGAAATATACCACTTTTTGGGGTTTTTTTTCCTTCAGAAAAGCCCCTAAACTTAATAATTACCTTTTTTTTTCAGACCTTTCCTTTGACATTATTTTAGGGCTTGTATTTCTAGGGGAAACTAGGGCATCTGTTAACCTCAACGAATTTCATCTGTCCTTTGGGTTTGCTCCGAACATCCGGATTGGTTTTCAGGCCAACGCAGTTCCAGATGTGTTTTTTCCTTTATTTGATGACACGAGTTCTGCCACAATTTTCAAATCCAATTTGATCAGTTGAAGGGGCAGTTTAGTGATGTCATCTCTTCATGCATGTCCTTCCTTACAAGTTCTCTTTGACGGATGATATTTCGGTGCATGATCGTCATTTCAAATGTCCTCCCTCTAAGCTCCAAGCCTTTCGGGAAATCATAGATAAGTTGTTAGAAGCTGGCGTAATTGTTCTATCCACGTCAGACTACTATTCACAGGGTTTTTTGGTGCGTAAAAAGGAAAGTGACAAGTATCGTTTGGTGCTTAACCATTCTCTTGTAAACAAGAAAATTCATTAAGATCCTTTTCCGTTGCCTACTATCAATTACACCCTACAGCACTTGGGTAAAGTCCGTGTGTTTTCGGTATTAGATATGAATAAGTGCTTACCCCATGTTTGCTGGATCCCTCGTGCAGGAAATATACTGCTTTTAGCATGCTGTGGAGCCAGTTTGAGTTCACAAACATTGCTATGTGTTCTAAGTTTAGCAGTCAAGCCTTGTCCCGAGTGTAAGATCGAGGACATCATTGTGTACAGTGATGATCTCGAGTCCCATTTGTCCCACTTGCGTCCGGTGTTTCTTAAAATGCAGGAAGTTGGTTTGACGGTAAATCCCCTTGGGTTCGAACAAGGTGAAATTCTTAGGATATCTGCTCTGCGAGGGTCAACTGATGATTGATCCTGATAGTGTGGCCCCTATATTAAATTTCCTTCGCCCTAAAACCTTGAAGGGAATGCAAAAATTCTTAGGTTTACTGGGCTATTACTCCCGTTTTATAGAGCATTTTTCAGAATTGGCAGCACCCTTGAACACGTTAAAAAAGAATGGATTTGAGTTTCAGTCTGCCTTTTCCCTGCTAAAGCAGATGTTAGCTTCACCTCCGGTGTTCCTTCTACCAGATTTTTCACGCCATTTTCTCATACAAGTAGATGCCCATCACTGGCTTGAGGCGCTGTCCTAAGCCAGCGGACTGAGTTACGTTTGGCGCCAGTGGCTTTCGCCAGTCGCAGTCTCACCAAGACAGAGCGAAAATTGGGTATCTATGAGAAAGAAACCCTGGTATGTATTTATGGGCTTGAAAACTTTGCACCATACACTGAACAGGACGAATGTGATCTCTAAAAGGACAACCAGATGTTGAGCTGGGTCCTTAACCATTCTCAGCAGTTGGGCAAGCTAGGTCGCTGGGTGTTACGTCTGTCTCGTTTCCGTTTAAAGGTTCATCACATCTGAAGCTCCGAAAACCAGGTAGCAGATGCTTTATCCAGAATGTATGATCCGGCGGATTTTGAAACGGATGATGTGGCAGCACCGGAGTCTTCTCTTAATATCATACAGGATTTCCCTGAGTTTTTTGTAAAGTTACGTCAAGCCCAGGGGGATGACGGTTTCTGTGGTCAGGTTAAAAGAGACCTGAGCAGTGGTGTTGTACTCTCCTATATTGTTGAAAACGGGATTTTGTATTTTACTGGTAAAAGAGGACGTACTCATAAGATAGTTGTACCAGAATCATTGAGGCCTATGGTATTGTCATACTTTCATGATTCCATGTTTGGTGGTCATCAGGGTGTTAGTAAGACTTTCAATAAAATTGCTGTACAGTTTGCCTGGTCTAGTTTAAGGGGCAAAGTTTCTGATTTTGTGCATTTGTGTGACCTGTGTCAAAAGTGTAAGCTGGCTCAGCATGCTAATGTCGGGCAGGCAATGACTCTGATTCCTCAGGCACCTTGGAGCACAGTTCATCTTGATATGTTTGGACCTTTAGTTAAGATCTAAGAAGGGAAATGTGTGAATTTTAATTTTGTTGAATACGTTTACCAAGTTTGTTATTCTGTTACCACTGCGAAACATGAAAGCGTCGTCCATTGTTAAAGCGCTCACTGATCAGGTTTGGAAGGTGTTTAGAGCTCCTGTTGAGGTTGTTACTGATAATGCTAAGTACTTCACTTCTAATGTTTTTAAGAACATGTGTTTTCGCTGGGCTATCAAACATTTTACTTCCAGTCCCTACTGCCCCAAAGGCAATCAGGTAGAGAGATTTAATAAGAACCTGAAGTTTGCTTAACCATTTTCTATAATCAGGACCACACTAAGTGTGATCAGGATTAGGATTTTATTAATGTAGGATTCAATAGCGCTTTACATGATTCCATGGGAGTTCCTCCTTCACTCCCTTTCCTTAGTTATCATCTTAGTCATCGCTTGCTTAATATCTGGAATATCCTCCCTTTTCCCTCCCCCCATGGTGATGCTGACCTTGATGGCCTGCATGAGGAGGTCCACCATAGGCTTGGGGAGGCTAAACTGCAGGTTACAGCTAAGATGGACCAGGGCAGGTTGCCAGTTAATTTCAAGTTAGGGGACCTGGTCTTATGTCAAAATTACACGTTGGGAGATATGGGGAAGGATATAACTGGGAAACTCATACCAAAACTCCTTGGTCCTTTTAAGATTAGTAAGATTCTAGGTCCTAATACTGATAGTCTTGTTTCGCTCAGCCATAATTGCTAATTCAGAAAGATGCACGTGTCTCAACTAAAGGTTTATAAGCAATGCAGTTAATCGTCAACTGCTGGAAGAGGTAGAGCTTCACATGGTTTCTTCTACCGCAACCCCCTTGATGCTGGCATGTTGCTGTTCCTAGCGATGATGTAAGCAGAATCATGCCTGGTTTAAAGGACTGTGTAACAGTCAGATCTCCAAGTAGAGCAAAGACAAAAGAACAAAAATATCTAATACTATTTAGTTTAAATGAAGTTTACTTGAAATTCAAAGAAACTCATCCATGTATAAAGATAGGGTTTTCAAAGTTTGCTTCATTAAGGCCCAGGTCTTGCATGCCAGTGGCACACAGTCTGTATGTGTGTGCCTACAGCACCAAAATGTGAAATTAATGTTGGCAGCTACAGTGGGTAAAATGTTATACAAAGATTTAATGAAAATGATTGTTTGTGATGATTCAAAAGAAAGTTGTACGCTTTCACAATGTCATAAATGTCCTGGAGTTGATGTACTGGATGGAATTATCTGTGAGGGAGATGAGCTACTGAGTGAAATAGTATACAAACAATGGTTGTCAACTGTCCGCTGTGAGCTTGCCACCTTAGTGAAAAATATTGAAGAGTTTTTGATTGATCTAAAGGAAAAGTTGATAAAATTAAAAACCCGTCACTTTATTGCAAAAAGTCATTCTGAATTTCTAAAATAGAAAAAAAAAGATATTACTTCTGCTGAGTGCATTATTATGGGAGGTTTCTCAGAAAACTACACTTTCGTGATGCAGGATGAGGTACAGGCATTTCATTGGGTTAACGCACAAGCCTCATTACACCCATTTGTTGTATATTACAAAGAAAGTGATACTACAAAGTGTGAAACCTTTTGTGTTGTCAGCGACTATTTGACACACAACACTGTAGCTGTTCA
Source organism: Clitarchus hookeri (assembly GCA_002778355.1). Classification (NCBI taxonomy): domain Eukaryota; kingdom Metazoa; phylum Arthropoda; class Insecta; order Phasmatodea; family Phasmatidae; genus Clitarchus; species Clitarchus hookeri. The sequence continues at coordinate 176,752 of NQII01004311.1, read as the reverse complement.
TACCTTTCAGAAAGTTTTGCTTCAACATTTGAAAAACATTTTTCCCAACTGGACAAAAATGTATTATTTTAGTGATGGTTCAGCTGCTCAATACAAAAAAAAAATTTGTTAACCTGGGAAAGTACAAAGATGATTTTGGTCTGTCTGCTGAATGGCATTTTTAAGTCCGTGTGATGGTGCCGGAGGTACAGTTAAACGTCTTATGACAAAGACTAGTTTCTAAAGAACCACCGAAAACCACATTATATTGACACAAGAAATGTTCAAATTTTGTTCCAGCAAAATTTCTAGAATAACATTTTTCTTTGTGCCGTCAGAAGATATTGTTTGTGAAGGGAAGTTACTTGAAAGACGATTTCAAGAAGCTGAAACCATTCCCAATACAAGACAGTATCATAGTTTTGTTCCAGTAGATGAAGATAATCATGCGTTCTACCAATACTCATAATCACAGAACTATTTAGTAGTACCCATCACCAAACCACAACAAGTTGTTTTGCCAGACCTGAACGATTATGTGTGTTTTATTTATGATGGTGACTGGTGGATTGGAATTGTTACAGGCAACAGGTGGAGGGAGAATAAGAGTACAAGGTCATATAATTTCATCCTAAAGGCCCAAGCAATCAACACGTGAATACGAGTATATTAAGAACATTGTCACCACTTGAGGTAGTAACTAACAATGGAAGAACACACGACATAAGCAACAGAGTGAAATTTTATCAGTGATTTTCATAGAGAGAATGACACATACTACACAGTAACATTGCTGCATAAACATGGAGTTTGTAAATTTGTAAATATTAGTATAAGTGTACAAACAGTGACTGTAAATTGGAGTGAAAATTGAATTGTGAATTTAGAAAAAGAAGACTAAAATGTAGACATAGCAGTATAATTTAATTGACTGATACTACAGCTAGAATGAATTAACTTGTGCAGTGATTGTTATGCATAAAGCTGTTTTTGATGTTTTGAGGTTACTTGCCAGCATGAAGAAAATTTATATTGGCACACACTTCAACTAAAGCAAAGGTAATTCACATTTGCATTCCTTTGACATATTTAATTAATCACATTCAGAATGAATTTGGATTATATGATTATGATGCACAATAAATTAAATATAAAATCAACTTCTTTTGTTTTTTCAAAGGTCAGTGTACTCAACAAGGGTGAAAATAAGAGAATGGGACCACTTGTGCTTTATAGCTATTCATCAGGAGTAGGGCTTCCAATCCCGCAGCCTGAATTTAATCTCAGTATTTGCGGGACTACGAATTTTCAATCCCGCGGGATCTCGGTATTTGCGGGATCCCGCATATTGAAAATATTCACATTTATATAAGGCAAATAAAACAATGAATTAATCAACTAACTCCACATTTATTTACGTATTACTACTAGTATGAGATCAATCAAATTACACCATTTTTCTTCACAAAAAACAGTAACAAATACTGAATAAAAAATTATCTTCTTCAAAAAATACACAAACTAAATTTCAAAAATCAACCAAAAAAAAAAAAAACACATTTTCAACTGAAAATTAATATAGGTTACTTTAATTATTAAGTTTGTCAGCTTTCAATTGAAAATGTTTGCGAAGGAAACACAACATATCTAAACTGTCGTCTGCCAAACTACTGCGTATTTTAGAGGCAATATAGCCAGCAGCAGAAAATGCCCTTTCGGCTTCCACACTTGTCGGCGGTATTCCTTTTAAGGCTTTATAAGTAAATGTAAGATATTTTCCCATTGACCACCCAGATTCATAGAGAGTCATTTCTTTTTTTTACAATGGACTCAAGTGTATTAGCTTGAGATGGTGACGGGCAAAGTACATTACATGCTGACGATATAGTTAACTCTAACTCCTGTTGCAATGTAAGATCAAGATTGGAACCCGATGACGGAATTACTTGATCAGCCTCTTCGTCATCATTGCTCTCAGATGAATTTAAAAGGCTGAAGTTCATTCTCGTTACAAAATCTTTAATTTCTTTTCGAAGTAAACTTTTCGGTAGAAGATGAAAAGTTTCATCGTCACACGACGCGTGGTAACTACGAGGATTTTGGAGATAAATCAGTAGTGCAGTCACATTTCTACGTCGTTGTAAAATACGTCGGCGCAAAGACAAAGCTAATTCTGAAGCTAACGTTGAATGATTATCTTCCAGTGTCTTGATCATAAATATGAGCGTAGCTTCAGCATTAATGAGATTGGCATCTTGACGACAAAGGACTTCGACAGCAAGTTTTACCGGCTTCTAGATATTTTCTAGATTTACTAAAGCATCAAAATCATGTTCTAAAAACCTATACTCAATGTTCGTACTAAGGCCCAGATCAATCAATGCTTTAGCAATGCACAATTTCAATTTGTTAAATTTTTCTACCATGGTAGCCAAACTACTCCATCTTGTCTTACAATCTCTATCTAATTCTATTCTTCGTCCAAATTCTTTCTTGATGTATCCCTGAAGCACGTCATTTTTAGTTGGTGAGCCTTTGAACATCCGTACAATTTTCCGAACCCTGTTGATTATATCGTTAAAATCAGGTATCAATTCTCCTCGCATCTCCGAAGACACTTCTTCAACTGCGAATCCACCATCTTCAGACTCTTCAGTTATATTTGATCTGTCCTCGTCGTTATTTAACTCAGCCTCAGAATTCTCAAGTGGATCATCGTCACTTTCTTTTTTTTTTATAAAGAACGTCTAATATTCCAAGTTGCAACCCATGGGCATAGCAAAGTTGTTGAAATGCTGGAATCAAACTACCGGTTTTAACCATAACCGAGGCTCCGTCAGTTGTAATTGCAACAACATCTTTGTCTAAATCAAGGTCAAATTCCTTCATTTTCTTTTTTAAGGTTTCTACGCAAACCGTTGCTGGCATACTTCCAAAAATACAAGTAAGTCCTAAATTCCAAAACAAAGCACGATCATTTGCGTAGGTATGGACGTTGATGTTAAGATACCGCCTGTTACCTGTAGACGTCCACTCGTCAAAAGTGAGTGAGAAACGGTGCTCACTTTGTTTCAATTGTGACAATTCATGGAGAACTTTCATACGAAGTGTCATTCCGTAGTTCATAACCATCATTCGAATAGATGTTGAAGATCGAGGCAGAAGGAAGCCTTTTGATTGAAACAAATCTCGTAAATCTTCAGAAGTTACGAATACACTGAAGGGTAAGCCGTCTTTTGCAGTCATACGTGCAACTCTTTCTTCCATTGAATTCGCGCTGTTTTGAATTGGAAAATGGTCCGTGATCTTCATTCGCTTTGACATCGGATTAGGCTGTGATTCTGGAGANTTTGGAGATAACACACAGGAGGATGAACTGGTACTCGCACTTGACGACGACGCTGCATTTTCGGGCCCTTTTTTGCTTAAATCCTCTATATGATGCGTAGATTTCAAATGTACTTGTAATCCTTTGGTTGATCTAGCGGTGGTTTTAAGTATAATATTGCACAGTTTACATTTTGCCGTTAACCCATCATTAGATTTGAGAAAATGCTCCCAAACATAAGAAATACCAGAAAAGACACTATATTGCACTGGACTTGACATTTTTATGTTTAATTATAGTATCATTGTATCAATAAACTTCACGAAAATAAGAAACAGTCAATAACTTGAGTTATTAAGAATATTTCACGCAGATGAACCTATTTTGTTTTGTTTACTTTGAAACTGACAAATGACACTCGCTCGTTCACACCTCTCCCCGCCACGAGCCCCGTCGCGCGACGCGAGCGCTCCATTCCTTTGCCAGTGCGCCGGCCGTCAGTCACCGAGCGATCGCGCTCGCGAGAGGTCGCATGCACACTTTTTTTCAGTCCCGCAAATCCCGCGCCCGTAATCCCGCGGGATTGGAAAATGACGCGGGATCCCGCAATACAGAGATCTCGGTATTCCGGGATTGGAAGCCCTAATCAGGAGTAGCTTTCATAAAAAACTCAATTTTTTTTGCCCCAACATAATTTTTTTTAACCTCGAAAACAGCAAATTTTCATTTTTTCCCAAGATGAAGACTTTTTTCTAGGAAGGAAGTCTTCAACCCAGATAACTTTGATGTTGCACACTGTTCTACATATAGACACTAAGCACACAAAAGATCAGATCTCTAAATCCAACATTGGTGAAGTAGGGTGGGGTATAAAGTGGGGTAAAACAGTCATCTAAATGCTAAAAGCAGATGGCAGCCATCTTGAAAATACAAACCTTATTTTATAATATAAAAATACAGTGTAATAGTATCTTACGTAAACTTTTAAATAACACTTAAAACTCCACAATAGGTGACTTACTAAAAAACGTTACGGCTAGTTGCGTAAACCTCAGAAATCTGTGAAATTTGCTTAGTGTGTATAAAAAATGGCTGCCATCATCCAATTGTAGGTAAAAATCTAAATTTATGTTTTTCTTTCACCTCGAGGATAGGGTAACATTGAAACAGATTTTTATCAAAATCAAAAATGGTGCAGATTCCATTTTTTTAAAAAAGTTTGATGATTTCATATGGAATAACCCCAATGTCATGAGAAGAAACAGATTTGAACTGAATTTGAGATTCATCCATTTTGCCAACAATGGTGATTTCAACCCTGATACTAAAGACAAGTTGTGAAAGATCAGACCACTTATAAGTCAGCTGAAGGACAAATTTTCTAAGTATTGCATACGTGAAGAAAAATTATCATATGATGAAAGCATGGTTAGATATTTTGGTAGGCATGGACTAAAACAGTTTATCAGAACGAAACCAAGTAATTTTGGATATAAGGTTTGGTCTTTGAACACTATGAATGGTTATCTTGTTGACTTTGACGGTTGGTAACCATAAATCCTGAAGCAGAGAAATGTTTTTGGCGAAGTAACATCTCCGTTTGTACAGATTGAAAATCTACCACTAAATATGAAAAAACTTCCTTTCCATTTCTTCTTTGACAATTTGCTATTCACGAGTTTCAATTTATTAATTTATCTCAGAGAACAAGGTTACAGTAGCACTGGGACAGTAAGAGAAAGTCACATTCCATCAAAGAAGAAAGAAATGGAGAAAAAAGAAAAGGATGTGACATGTTCTGCTATAAGTATAGATGATGGTGTTCTAGTTTGTAAGTGGCATGGTAATTCTATTGTTTGTGCAGCATCAAATGTACATGGTATTCACCCAGTTATTGAACGTGCAGAGGTAGACCTACTCTCGGCAATCAAGGAGGCATATTCAGGTTCCAAGCCCTGCTCTCCTCACAGAATACAATAAATACATGGGTGGTACTGATCAGATGGATCAAAATGTTAACCAGTACAGGATAAAAATCTGCAATAGAAAATGGCACTGGCCACTCTTTTCGTGGCTCTTGGACGTCACAATTCATAATGCTTAGCTACTTCCTTGCACAAAAAATATATCTCACATAAATTTTTACAGAGAAATAGTACAGGTATACTTGAAGAGATATACAACACCTTCCAAAGGACCGGGAAGAACATCTTTGGGATCAGCAGCTGACGAGCTCCATTTCGACAGACTGAACAACTTTGCTGAGAAAATACTAGATCTCAAGCGAAAGAGGTGTGCTGGGCACAACTGCAAAACATTGCCTCGTACTCAGTGTGCTAAATGTGATGCAGGGTTTTGTGCGGACTGTTACATTGGCTACAAACAACGTAACAAATGTAAAATAATATCAGAGGTGCTTTACAGGAATACGATAAACTATACTGTGGCTAGCAATACTGGTTTTGCCCCAATTAATGCCTAGTGTTACATATAAGGTACAGCATGTTGTGGACAAGCAGTGAACAAAAATATTTTACTTTAAATTTGTTGTGTATTTTTCTTCTTATGTAGGTAAAATGTATCAAAAAAATCAGAAAAATTAATTTGATCACGAAAGGGTTAACAATCCGATAGCAGTGAATGGTATTGTATATTATTATGAAGGGTGTAATAAACTTTGTTATTAATGTTAGGTTAGCGTTCTGTAGTTACGAGTCATGGTAGTTATTATTTAATAATCAGATTGCATTGATTGGCATTGTTTAATGGTTTATAGAGTATAAAAAAAATTGTTGTAGGTAAGTAATGTTGTGTTAGGTATATGCAGTGTCTAGTGTTTGCCAGTTGTAAAAAATTAGATTGCAATGGATTATTGTGTATAATGTTTCAAAAGGGTGTAATAAATGATGTAGGTAGGTAATGTTTGGTACGTATAGTGGCAAAAAGTTTTTGCTATTTTTAATTCACTATCTGATTGCAGAAGATTGTATCATAAAATAGTATTGTAATAAGTTAGGAATGTGAATAATAAAATTTCAGAAAGAAAATAATAATTAATTACATGTGAGAGCTTAATTANAATTACAGTGAGAGCTTAATTAATTAGTTGTGACATGAACAAGAACAGTAACGTGAATACTTGCAATAGACAGATATGCACTCNACATGTGAGAGCTTAATTAATTAGTTGTGACATGAACAAGAACAGTAACGTGAATACTTGCAATAGACAGATATGCACTCATAAAACATAAAACACTGGACAAGGATAAAGCAGTTAGAATGATTCCAAATAGCTACTCTAACTACTGAGAAATGAAAGAAAAAATACATTTTACTTGGATTTATTACTAAATTATATTGTGCACTAACTATACATCAAAAATTAGAAACTGCCACATTATAACTCAAAACCGGATAAAGAGTATGATAGCTTCAAAGTACCACTATCCTTACAAAATGAATTTAGGTAAGTTAATGAAAAAACTGAAAAAAAAATTAAGAAAATAGTAGTGCTTTCTGTTAGTTCAAAATTAAAAATTAATTAAAAAGTGTTACTTCTATGTTAATAAATTATTTTACTTCTCACGTAACAAGAATTCACTACACCAAGGAATAATGTTAAAAATCTAAAATCTCCACAAATTTATGCTAAATTAAAATTATCTCACTTGAACTGTTTATTTCAATATTAATTTTGATGCTTTCCATGTTCCTCACAGTTAATTGAACAAAAGAAATTGCTCCTGGCGCTAGCTCATGTCCGTAGAACGCCCAGACCACTGGATAGTATTACACTGTTCTCCGAATCAAAAAAATTCANCAATGTTTCTCACAGTTAATTGAACAAAAGAAATTGCTCTGGCGCTAGCTCATGTCCGTAGAACGCCCAGACCACTGGATAGTATTACACTGTTCTCCGAATCAAAAAAATTCNTCTGGCGCTAGCTCATGTCCGTAGAACGCCCAGACCACTGGATAGTATTACACTGTTCTCCGAATCAAAAAAATTCAAAAAATGAAAAAGGTTTTAGTAAACTCCTTTAACTATCCAAATAATTACTGTTCAGATGCTAAGGTGCCTCTTTGTCATCAGCAACTGGTTGGCATTAAATACAGTGTGTAATATGGGGTTTATGTATATTATATATATATATATATATATAGTGTGAAAGTTATTGTTTGGTTGTACAAAAGTTTTATGGGTGCTTAAATTGTACGTGACCTCAAATAATATGACTGAACAGAGTAAGTGTGAACGAAGAGCATTGCAAATAAGAAAATCAAGAAACTTCCTCTGTGCTGTTGCTTAGCAACGCTGATATAGAACACAACAGACAATTTAACATTGCGTGGGACAAATANAAACTTCCTCTGTGCTGTTGCTTAGCAACGCTGATATAGAACACAACAGACAATTTAACATTGCGTGGGACAAATACCATACCCTTTTATAAATTGAACACAAATCTTAACCCTTCAAAAGATAAGTAAAATTTGATTTTTACCTTTAGTTTACTTTTGTAGAATGATGCTATGAAGGAACTTACAAAGAAACAGAATAACTCTGAGCTTTTTCAATAAGATCAAAATTCTTAGATTCTACAATAATTAACTTGGGTATTAAATTGGTTTGAAAAGGATTTTATTACAGTCTCTTGATAAATGCTGGACACGTTAGTATAAGACATGGGTAAACATTTTAAAATTATCAGAAAATTATTCAAAGTCAAACTTAAAATATCTCAATGATTGTAAACATGAGTCATATAACAAATTTCTCAGAGAATATGTAAATTAATTTCACTCTCTAAGTTAGCAAGACTCATGGGAAGCATTACGTGAATATTAATTAATTCAGTGAAATTTAATTTCTTGATTGGAAAGATTATTCTTCAAAATGCTACACTGACTTCAAATTCATTCATCAAGACAAAATTATTTTCCAATAAACTTAACATTGGAACTGCACCAATTAGCATAGTATTAAAGCAAAAGTTCTCTCCTCAGTACCTCTGGAATGTTCGTTATCCAAACTTAATTAATAAAAATCTCTCTTCAAATTTTAAACAGTAAATGGAAAAATTCAACACGTTTGCAAAACATAGACCTTGGGATCAGACTTGACTGTAAAAATCTTACACTTCTGAAGAATCCGCAGTGATGGAGTTGTAAACACCCCCTTGGGACACCAGCCCAAAGATATAATTCACTAAAAATTATGTACTGGTACTTTTTAGGCCTCTACTTTTGCCTGCGCACATTAACAGTACTGATGATGTCTTTCCTCCATCATCCCCTATGTTAGGATGTGCGTTCAAACAGACAATTTAAGTAGAATATGTAGGTGCTAATCATACATGACTGACCGCTACTGAGAATTAAGAGACAGTGACAGGGATCACAAAGGCAAAACTGTGTGAAATCTCATGGAATAAAGAGCTTCTTGATAAGGAAATTTTATCTATAAAATTAACACAGGTGTCTTAGCAATTAGACCTATAAGAATACAAATTTTATATCTTGACAAAGAGAAAGCACTCAAATTGAAAGACAGTAATTAACACAACTCTATGACATTAAAACATACATTTTGATGAGTGATGACTGGGATATTTGGCATGTCACCTAGTCTACAGGAGAGTTTCTATGAAGGTTCAGGCCAAGAACCCTGGGTGGCCTNACTGGGATATTTGGCATGTCACCTAGTCTACAGGAGAGTTTCTATGAAGGTTCAGGCCAAGAACCCTGGGTGGCCTTATGTGCTGATAAATGTGGGTGAGCCTTAGCTCGGAGGGTGCTGGTGTACAGAGTTGGCCTGGTCGGGTGGCGGCAAGCTATGTAGGCATCTAAGGTGGCGTGGTTGGCAGTGGATGCTGGCTTACCACCTGTAGACTGGTGCTGTAGCTGACCAGTGGCAGACTGCGGCAGAATATTCTCCGGGCCCGGTTCGGGGACGGCTGGCATGCAGCTGGAGCTGGCTGGTCCTGGGCCTGGGTGGAGGCGGCAGGGGGCGTCGCTCGGTAATGGGTGTTGGTGAGGTCCAGTCCCACTGGCAGTCCAAGCCGGAGGCGGATGATGACTGGATGCGATATCCCCCGTCTGTCTTCTGGGATGACTCGAATAAATGACGGGGGGGGAGACTGAGGAGTGTGACCCCTGTAGTCGGCGGGTGGCTTGTGCATGATCCCAAGTAGAGGAAAGGCTGAAGGCCGACTGGTTTAGGTTGCATGGCAATTGGTTGGCTATAGGAACCGTAGATGCCTTCTTATCGGACCTCTTAGTCTCTCCTCATTGGGTGGATGGCATGGGGTTGTCGTAGTAAGCAAGAGGCAGGTGACAGTAATTCCCTAGCTAGAGTACCCAGATGCAATAACGTTATGCTGTATTAGTCCTAGTGCTCCAACCAGCAATTCTCACGCAGTGGATGGAGCGGGTTAGCTGACTTGGGGTGGCGCTAAAACTTTGTCGTGAGCCGCTTAGAGGCTACCGGGTTACATCTTGTCAGGCCTGGCACTCCAACTGGCGAATCTCACGTGGTGGATGGAGTGAGTTAAGCTGACTTGGATGGTCCAGTTGCTTCCTCATGGAGTGTACCTAGTAGGGTGCTCTACCGTATGTTTGCACCAAGTGCCTTTGCGCACTGGGCCCACAATAAGGGAGGCCGGCGAATTGTGTGGTGTTTTGTAACATATGAACTACCCAGTTAAGGGAGCCACAGTCCTACACTAATATTGGCAATGATTTGGCAAGACCCGGTCACCTGCTGCTCCCTTGGAGGACTGCGTTTACAGGGGGGTAGAGAGGTACAAATCACCCTTGGAATTAGAACACAGTGCTTCGACTTGAATGTATTCATTCTCGAGAGAATAAACATGGTGACCTGTCCTAGCTACTAGGCTTTCGTAGTTACCAGCAACCTGCGGAAGTTACATTACTACAGGCGAAGGAAACCTGTTAACACAAAGAGCAAATCTAGAGCAACTAATAAAGCAGTCGTGAAAACGATGAAGACCCTACTGTTGCCTAATGTAGTCCTGAAGGGATGGGGTAAGCACTCCCAAGTGGAGTGTGTGTCTAGCGGGTTGAAGTAAGCTTCGCTAATAAACGATCTGGTTTAGGCAGAGAGCCTGGCAGGCAGAGAGCATGGTGGTGGTAGGGCAATCTGCTGGGTTGCCAAAGCAGAGGAAGCCAATGCGATGACAACTCAACGTCAACTGGCTTTCTGGGGACTTGTCTGGCCCTAAATACTGAATGAAGCCTTCCTTCGGTATCCTCCGTGTCGTTCGGGCATCTTCGGCAGACTCCTGCCTGTGTGGGCAGAGTCATCCCTTGCTGCACTCTNCCTGTTAACACAAAGAGCAAATCTAGAGCAACTAATAAAGCAGTCGTGAAAACGATGAAGACCCTACTGTTGCCTAGTGTAGTCCTGAAGGGATGGGGTAAGCACTCCCAAGTGGAGTGTGTGTCTAGCGGGTTGAAGTAAGCTTCGCTAATAAACAATCTGGTTGAGGCAGAGAGCCTGGCAGGCAGAGAGCATGGTGGTGGTAGGGCAATCTGCTGGGTTGCCAAAGCAGAGGAAGCCAATGCGATGACAACTCAACGTCAACTGGCTTTCTGGGGACTTGTCTGGCCCTAAATACTGAATGAAGCCTTCCTTTGGTATCCTCCGTGTCGTTCGGGCATCTTCGGCAGACTCCTGCCTGTGTGGGCAGAGTCATCCCTTGCTGCACTCTCTTGGCGAGGGTTGGAAGTGGGGTAGCTCTGTATTGCGGGTGGTATCACGGCGCTCGCTTAGGGGTAGGCCGGCTTCGTTTAGGTGGTGAAGCAGGGTCGTATGATTGACGTGCATATTTATTGTTATGCAACATTTACAACAACCCATCACGTCTATCCGTCAATTACGTGACCACTAGCCAATCAGAGATGTCTATTAATTCTATCCGTCCGTCCATCAAAACCTTGGCAAGGTTTAACTTTTGACGGACGGATAGAATTACAGACTTCTAAACTTTTCTTATTGGTTACCAGTTAATTCCAAGATCATTATAAGGCTGTGTAGTGTGTGCAGTGATTTGTTTTGCTCATTTTTTGTTTTCATATGTTTATGTACCTGAAAATTGCAATGGTGTTACATATTTGCAGCAGGAATGTTGATAAACACGTCCGGAACAAGAGTTCCTTCTGTGCAATAGGAAATGTTATAAAATTATTCGTATTTTATTTAAAAAATTTTTTTTAACTACCAATAATTTTTGTTATTTATGTGTACTTGCATTTTGTGTATTTATACACACACAATACCGCTGATAATTTTCACTTCTAAAGGAAAATTTTTTCTACTTCTAAACAGTTTTGTTTGTATTAGTTTGCAGCAATGAACTTACGACGGACGTGCAAAGTTTAGTTTTAAATCGCTCGGCTTGGAGACGGACAAATGTATGACGGGTGGGTGCAACGGGCTACCGTAAATCCTGCCTTACTGGCAACAGCGTTTAGTACTCATCTTCGGGACGTGGCAGTCTAGATTCGTTCTCCAGCGTGGGTGTCGTGGCTTCCAACGGGCTGAGTTAAAGTTGTAGATGCATACAGGTTTATTGCCAGCTACGCGTCATGCGTCAATTCGCCCCGCCTCCTATGCGACTGAAAATCGGCTCGTGGAACTCTGGGGTTGTAGTGATGTAGAACTGTCACTGGAAGTCTCCGACGTTGTCTTCTGTAGCTCCCGCTCTTCTGTGGGCTCGCTCGGGGCTGGTGTGTGGCGGCCGGTTATCCTCTTCCAGGCAGCAATTGGTTGAGGCGATGGCCCGCTAATGGCTTCAACCTCCTGGGGAGAAAGTGTTACAGGATTTGTACTGGTGCCAGGTGAATGCACTTGCCCTTCTTGTTTATGTAAAAGTCGTAGAAGTAACAGAGAACAGCTGACGGCTGTGGTTACTCTACATCTTTAAGAGCTTGACCTGGAAATGCAAATACATGCGTCCACATGTGATTAGCACTCAAAAAACGAGGAGTGTTTCCTAACCCAAACTCACATTGGATGTGTAAGGTTCTAGCTGTACCTGCCATGGTGCTGAAGGCATGCTAGCAAAGGACCTTGCTCTGTGGCCAATCCTACGGGTCGTATGACAGGTAATTACGCGTGACAAAGGCTAACCTAGGCTGGCGCTAAGCCTTCCATCACTTAGGCCGGTATCTAAGTACATCCTATGCTAAGAGTGAGTAACCCTTTTATATAAAAGTTATTTACATAACTATCTAAAAATGGCATTCGGGTCACCTACAGGAAAGAAAAGACAGATGGCAATCAAAATTATACAATAATCACAAAATTCTGTACAATTTAAGCATCTCTATGGGTGCTGCTTTGTAGTTTAAGGACAGTTTTTCCACTTGACGTACTCACTGAAGCAGTTCACGTGGGTGGGGTTGCTGAGCATCTGGCTTGGAGAGGGGGAGGGGGTGCTTCTGTGCCTTTTAGTCCGTGTCTGGCATGCGTGGTTCGTGTGGTTCACAGTTCGGTTCCCTCCTGCACCACTTACACTTCACACTTTGTCTGCAGGGTTATTTATTGGTTGGTTTAGGCAGTTTGTAAACGTGGCACTACTGACCCATGGTTTACCTAGGGGTCTTCTTTCNGGTTATTTATTGGTTGGTTTAGGCAGTTTGTAAACGTGGCACTACTGACCCATGGTTTACCTAGGGGTCTTCTTTCCTAAAGTCCGTGTGGAGAGTCACTGTTCAAGTTCACTGGTCATGGGGGCCTTGGTCTTTGCCTAAGGCTGTGTGTTGAGGGTATGGCCACGTGAAGCATTTGGTAGGTCGCCAGGGCGACTCTTTGTACTGACTGACTTGCTCCTCATAGGCTGTTCGACATGCGCAGGCAGGTATCTGGCAGGTCCTGCTGGTCCTCTGCTGGCTGCTGATCTCTTTGGCTGCAGCACTGGTGGTCGACGTCTCGGAGTCATCGGGCTCTTGGGTCTCCCCCACCTCGTCGGCGCTGTCATGCACCACCTCGTTACTTCGATATCAAAAGCGATATTTGCGGATTGCCCAAATCCCTGCAAGACATTCCATTTCATTATGTGGTACCTTTGCTTGGTGGTGTTCAGTTACATTGCTCGGCTAGAGCTGGTCTGGGGGAAGTTCCCCACCGGGAAGACCACTTGCCCCAGGTAATCAATATTCCTCTTGCCGAAGTGGCTTTTGGAAAGCTTGCAGGTAAGTCCGTGTATTTCTAGGCGCTCTAGGACTTCCTGTATATGCACACAGTATTCATCCCAGGAGGCTGAATACACGATGATGTCTAGATAGACGAAACAGAATTCACAGATGTACCCGGTCAATACTTCGGCCAACATCAATCTCTGGAATGTGGCGAGCGCATATGCTGTATATTTACGACTATCTGGGTGTACTGCAATCTGCCAATAGCCAGTCTCCCTGGGCATGTGTGACAGATTAATGGTGGGAGGCGCGATTAGATAGAGAGATAGATATATAAATAGAGAGAATGAAAGAGAGAAAAAGAGAGANGATTAATGGTGGGAGGCGCGATTAGATAGAGAGATAGATATATAAATAGAGAGAATGAAAGAGAGAAAAAGAGAGAAAAAGAGAGAGATAGAGAAAGAGAGTAAAGAGAGAGAGGAAAGAGAGAAAGAGAGAGAAAGAGAGAGAGAGGAAAGAGAAAGAGAGAAAGAGAGAAAAAGAGAGAGAAAGAGAGAAAAAGAGAGAGAAAGAGAGATGGAAAAAAATATATATATAAATTTATACTTCTGAGAAATTTTATTACATGAATCACATTCTGTTTCAGTAAGATATAATATCTTGAATTGCATAATTTTCTGGTAATTTCAAATGTTCATACGTGTCTGATGCTAATATGTGTTGCAATTCTTCATATCACAGTAATGAAACAGTTTAAATCGAGGGTAGGTATATCTGTGTGATTTGTGTAGAATTTGAATTTTAAATCATATTCAAAGGGTACAATTTATGATGTTTCTCTGTATGTTCTGTTACAGCATACTTTTACACCTGGAAAAAAAGCAAAATATATTTCACTTACCTGTTGGAGAGAATGAATGTCTTTGTTAACTTATTGTCTAATAAAAAGGGTATTAATATTGTCTTGCGCTACGGTAAATGGTCAATAGTATTCTCTGTCAGCGTCCTTTTGGGTTGCTTAGCAACGACACAGAGAAATTTGTTGATTGTCGTATGTGCAAGGCTTCTCTTTCACACAATTACTCAGTTCAATCATACACACATAAATTTAAAAATTATCTTTTTAAAACGCACATATTAAACTATAAGAAAGTGTTTATTTATTATTTATGAATACAAGGGTTATATTAAAGAAGGGAATAGGAGAGGGTGAAACGAGGTGGATATGGACTTGCACCGGAATGCAAGGGCAAGCAAAACTCGAGATATCCGGTAAATGTAAAGAATAGCGGCTTTTTTGAAGGAGACATAGTACACCCACAAAAGTTATATAAATGGCTTTTGCACGCCTTACCCATTTCATATTCATGATGGCGTAATGATAAAATAAGCAGAACATCCAAGATAAAATAGATAAAATATGAGGAGTTTAGCCACTTTTTTTTTACGTTGGACGCCTGTTTGCTGTGGATGTGTAGACGTTACCATATGTTAGTTGCAGTTTACATGCTAGACAGTGCAGTTCGTGGTGTATGGTGTTGCGCCCGAGAGTTGTGACGTCCGAATCCGACCGTGCGAAGGCTTGTGATTTAAGAAAGGAGGGTACGAGTGCTTCTGTGCGTGACAGTCGTCTATGTGGCGGGTGTTACTTGGACCTTTTAGTAGGTCATGGTGTCTATTAACGTCAGAGGAATTATACCAGCCCGCTACCTAGGTGAGCCANTTTTATCGAGTGAGGTGAGATGCAAGTCATGCACGACGGTATTTGAATTGGCCAAGGACAATCAAATTATACCCACCGCCTACCTAGGTGAGTTAATTCATATACTTACAGTATGTTTTACTGTTACTTTAAAACCCTAAAATCCTAGATTAGAATAAAATCGTAGGTTAGATTAAAAACCTACAATCCTAGGTTAGATTAAAATTCCATCATCCTAGGTTAGATTAAAAATGTAAAAAAATGTTTCACTCATTGTGGGGTTAGGTTAATTTAAGTTAGGTGGGCACAGTAATTATAAAGTTTAGGGGCTTTTCTGAAAAACACAAAAAAAATTAAAAATTATGACATATTTCTACTCTACTAATGATGCAGAACCCAAATATACCAGGGGCATTAACGTCCGACTAATTTTGTAATATATGCCCACCTAACCTAACAGAACCTAACACCACAATGGGTGTTTTATATTTTTAAACTAACCTACGATTGTTGGGTTTTACACTAACCTAGGATTTTCGGATTTTACACTAACCTAGGTTTGTAGGGTTTTACACTAACCTAGGATAGTAGGGTTTTACACTAACCTAGGATAGTAGGGTTTTACACTAACCTAGGATGTTTGGGTTTTACACTAAAGTTGGAATGTAGGATTGTAGGGATTTAAAAGAACCGTAAAACACACCAAAAGAATGTAAATTGACTCGCCTAGATAGGGGGCTGGTATAATTCCTCTGATGTTAATAGATGTAAAGAAACATATTTCGCAAGTTTTTTAAATATGTTCTACTTACATTAACATTACGCCCTCTTGAATATGAACAAGGTAAGCTGTGCAGAACCCATTAATGCAACTTTTGTTGGTCTAGGACGCTTCGTTCAGAAACGTAAACAAACTGGCTATACTGCTCATTTTGCAATATTTTTTTTATTTGTACTTATTTTAAAGCTACGCCCCTAGTATATTTGTTTTCTACATGATTAGTAGAGTAGAAATATATGATAATTTTGAATTTTTTTTGTTTTTTTCCGGTAAAGCCCCTAAACTTAATAATTACCCAAGTGAGGCCTATAATCATTTTGGAGGTACTTGTCTGTGCTCGAAGCCCCCCACCCTTAAAAAGGTCAGGAGGAGAAAGGAGGTGTTTACTACGAGATGATCTCAATTATTAAAACCTAGCTACACGTGTTTAAAGATATAAACTGGATTTATAACATTCACTAAAATAATACTAAAATAGTAAATAAAATAACACTTACCAGAATGCGCCTCTTTGATCTATAATTCAAAAATTTCACATCAGGAAATCTTTGGGGTATTCTGGACTCTAAATCTTTAATCTTCTTTTGCAGTTCCATAATTTGATTTTGCAATTCCGATACATTATTTTGTTCCGCATACAGTGCCTCTCTTCTCGTTTCAATTCCATTGGACTGGAACTTATCAATATCATCGGAACGAAAATGTTTTCGTTGTTTGCTATTATACGTATAGATCTCTCGACCGAAATCCCACTTAGTGTAGACGCACAAACCTAAAACTAAAACCATTCATTTTTTCTTTAGAAATCTACACCAAATACAATTAACAAAATACTTATAAGCATTTAAGACTGCTGAATTTATAAGGAAAAAATTCTACAGAAAATATTGTTGTTTACCAATTACTAAGATAATTACAAAACTGAATCCTTGCTTAAAATTTCTGACTCTCACTTGCATCTCAAGAGTGCAGCATTTCTGCACTTATTTAAATACATTAACTCAAGCTCAAGCACCATATGGATGTAAAAGTATTATGCATTGTAATTTATAAATTCGTAGACATTACGGTGTTCCGATATTTATTTTCTTATTGTCAACAACATTGGAAATGCTTCCGAAAAACGATCTATAAAATAACCTAAATGGCTACTGTACAGTAACAAAGCAATCAACAGCAAATCATTTTTGGTGGTAATGTGGCCAACAGCAAAACCCACGGCCAAAACAGAAGAAATGGAACAAAGCCAAATACACTAAGAACCACCGGACAAACCAATAAGGAACAAAACCAGAGAGGATCACAACTACTATTCTTCTCGGTAGACACCCATCAACCATGAAGGGAAAGAGAGGCCATGAAACAAGGGATGGCACAACTAACAGGACACCAAACGCTCAAAATCTGATAATAATATCGTGCTCAAGTAACAACCGAGTGAGAACACCACAAACTACCAAAGCGTCATGAAAAAGTACCGAAGGGTAAGCGAAAGGAAACCTCACAAGAAGACGTTGAAGGGTGGCATACAACAAAGTTCGATCGCCGCCAGTAGAAAACTGAAACAAGAGATGGGTCAAATCTGCACTAGGGGAATCGAAGATACAGAAGGAATTATGGACTATATGACGTTTATACAAATGAGACTGGGACACATTGTGACTAGAAAGGAGAAGAAAAGAAGTGACTGCTAGACTACTGGAACTAAAATTATGATATCTGTGCCCAGAATATGTAGGAAATAAACATGCATATAAAATATTAGTAACAGAAATATAATTTTACCTCGTCTGCTTTCAATGCCGGAAAATTTCCCTATTTAACATGGGATATAAAACCGAAAAGGAAAGTAGGGGCTTCGAGACAACCTGTCAAACACACAATTTCACAAGTTTATCCACAATCTCATTCCCCTGAATCCCTACATGCCCTGCTATGCACATGAAGAGGACAGTTACATTTAGTTTATCCAAAAGAACACACTTTTCCCATATGAGCCATATAAACACCTCTTTGTGAGGAGTAGGAGAAGACAAGGCTACGTGAATCCATTATAATGAAATGATTCAAGACCTTGAAACCGTAGGCATAATGTAAAACCATATACATTGCAAAAGCTTCGGCATTATAAACGGTTGCGGTGGAAAGGAGCTTAAAGAGTCAAGAGCATGTGAGCAATCAAAATAAGCAGACCCAACACCTTAGACAGTTTTTGAGGCACAGTGTAGATTAAAGTACAGTCGGGATATCCAGGAATAGTAGCATTAAATTATTGCTGAATGACAATGGGAGAAACACTTATAGTTGGAGATAGAAAGAGAAGACAAGGAAAATGAAATGAAACCTCATAATGCAAACAATGTAAAAATCTAGGTGGAGGGCGAACAAAGTGTGCTTTCGTTAATCATATGTTCGGTAGAATGTAACCAAGGAATTCAACCGCCTGTGCAGTACCCCTTATGCGAGAACTGGGAGTACAGATCCAATGTTTACCTTGCAACAGCCTATATTGGTCAGACAAGGACATAAGGAAAGATTCCATATGCAAGACCATAATAGGAGTAGAAGAGAAAGCACCAAGAATAAGTCTGAGGCAAACGTTCTGTATAGTCTACAATTTGTTCACCGAAAAGAGTGGCAGTTGCCCAGCAATCGGAATACCATAATCTAAAACAGACCGGATGGTAGAGACATAAAAAGAACGAAGAGCGAAAAAGCTAGAACCCCAATGGTAATGGTCAAGAGCCTTTCAAATAATTATTTTGCGACATTAAGTACTAGTGAAATCAAAATGGGTTGTCCACCCACCAAGAGCCTCTAAAAATATACCCAAATACCATACATTTGTCACACAGGGAAGAAGAGAACCTCTGATGGTTGGAGAAGGTAGTGTCGACGGGGAGTGTTTATGCGTGAAATACAGGGTGCGACTCTTATCCTCAGAAAGATTAAAACCATGGTCATCCAACCAAAGCGATAGAGAATCAAGGGCTGTATTCAATAAATTACAAGCTTTGACATAGGAAATACATTCAACCAAAAGCACAATGTCATCATCATATTGAATAGAACCAACGTGGGAGCCCAGGTGTAATATGATGTATTGAGTATATACGATAAACAGCTAGGGGCTAAGTGTACTACCTTGAACCAAACCATTGGACACCTGACGAACATAATCTACTCCATAAGGAACTCTAGGCATATAATGATTCAAGCTAAACAAAGAATGTATTCATAATATGAGGGTATATAAGAAACCACGTTTACACATTTTACTATAAAGGAGTTAAAGAGTGACATTATCAAAAGCCGATTCCAAGTCTAAAAACACTGTACCCAAAACATTCTGGTGAGTGTAAGAATCCCGAATACGTGAAAACAATACAGAAACAGCATCCAGGATACTAATACCAGAACGAAAACCAAGTTGTTCTGGACGAAGTAAACAATGATATTCTAACCACCAATCAAGAATGCAGTGCAATCTGACGATAAGACTCTGCTGATAGAGGAGATTTACATGGTTTGAAAATTGGGATTATTTCAAAATCCCTCCACACATCAGGGATAAACCCATAACAGAACATATTATCATAGAATTGAGCTAATTACACCATAGTAGTGCGAGGGAGGTGCTCAAGGAGACCATAGGAGATGTAATCCATCCAAAGGTGGTATTACCTATAGTTTACAAGCAATGGCTTAGTTCCTCAACTGCAAATGCTTGGTAAAAAATCTGATGATCACGTGAAGCCGCCTGAGAAACAACTAAAGGAGCACAAAAGGTAGTACCCTCCGGGACAGTATCTGGGGTAATGCGATCCATAAAAGCAGAGACAAGCGAGAGGGGAATATGCTGCGATCGTTGTCCCTCTTTACTAGCATGGAAAGCTTTAAATTTACCCCGCAATGTACGAGAAGAAGAAGTAAGAGAAAGTGAAGCACAAAAAGTATTACAGCTAGCCTTTTTACTTTCAGACCATAACTTCTACGCCTGTGCTTGGCATTGCTCAAGATGTAGAAAATTGACCAATGTAGCCTGACCATTATATCGGTGAAGAGCATTCAAACGACGACGATTAACCTCGTCGCATTGTCCATCCCACCAAGGAGAACCATATTTCCCACCACCAATACGAAAAGGGCGCAAAGGCATAGCATTTTTAACGAATTCCAAAAGGGAGACATATAAGACTTCATAAACCACATTAATGTCAAAAGCTGTGATAGTAGTGAAATGCATAGTTGCTTCCGACATTAAGGAAGAAAATTTGCACCTATCAGCCTAATTATACAACAATCGATATCAACAAAATGTAGGGGAAGGATATGGATGAAGTAGCAAAGAAGTAAGGAAAATCGAAAGTGATCACTACCCCAGGTATTATTATGTACAGACCAGGTTAAGCAGCTGGAATGGCTGGCAGAAACAAAACTTAAATCAATTGCAGTTGATCAGGAAAATGGAGGCCCGAGCCATGGATGTTGTTTATCATTCAGTAGACGAAAAGACGTTGTAAGTAAAAATTCCGCCAAATAGCGACCAGAGACATCCTCGAAGGGAGTACCCCACATACGATGGTGGCAATTCATATCGCCACCCAAAAGTACAGGTTGAGGAAATTGGGAAAAGAAAGAGACCCAATCGTGCTCTGATCATTGAAATTTATGATGAACATAAACCGAGACGATAGTGATATGAAAGCAGTCTAGAGACGAGCGAATCGCTACCGCATAAACACCTTGGAAACTGTTAGGATAGGTAATGTTGAAAACCTTACCAGTGTGTGTATCACGTAAATATATAGACTTCCCTCTGTCATCCTTAGGGGAGACGAAAGAGAGAAAGGATCTTAAATAAAGAGGGTGGGTGCGTAGCATCCGATTTTCGGTCAGGAGAACAATGCCTGTAGTATAAGCGTCCAAATAATGAAGGAGGGAAAACAATTAGACAGGAGATATCTAGTGTTCCACTGTACAGATCAAAAATGTGGAGTAAACAAGGGTGGTAAGAAATAGGAAAAGAAAAAGAGACACACTCACCTAAAAAAAAAAAAAAAAAAANCGAATAAATGATGGAACAAGAATCTCCCAGTTAAAATTATAAGTCGAGTATTTTTTGCTATGGTGAACAATTGCATAATTGTGTCGATCAAGGAATTAAATTTGTCTTTATTAAGTCTAGGGACCTCACACACCTCAGTGGGCGGAATCTCGTCAGGTAGTGGTGTAGGAACGAGGGAGAGAAAATTGTCGACAGTATTCGGTTTTAATAGAGCATAATAGTCTCTAAAATTAAACAAAGGGGTAAAAGTGTTAGAAGTCACTGGATGTAGCGTCTTGTGGCAAACGGTTTAGCCATCGAATCGCATTGGGGACATTCAGAGGAGTCGGGGAGGGGGGCTGTGCAGCTAGTTAATATGTAGTCAGGAAAGCGAGAGGCAACGTCGAGGGAAGAAGAACTGGCGGTGTGGGCAGAGGTGGAAATTGAGCTAGTGTGGTGGATGGGGTTATAATTAGATACGAAAGCTGTGGTTGTGACACCGGAAAGACCCGGAAATTATATTGGACTTTAGTTTTGGCATCCGCACAAGAAAGGTTGTTATATGCCATAACATGTTTGAACTCGCGCTCCATCTCCCAAACTAGACATTTAGTCTTATCATGAGCCCGGTGCTGAGTAGAACAGTGCATACAAATCGGTGTATCTGCAATAAGACAATCTGCTACATCATGACGTTGGGAACAAGCAGGACAGCGAACACCTTTAGTGCGGCAATGTTTCTGGACATGTCCGAAGCGGAAACACCAAAAACACTGCAACACAGAAAGCACACGAGGATTGACTTTGAAAATATCTTTGTATATTATGACTTCACACGGTAAGTGCAGCCATATTAATGTCAGGCTAACAAGTCGGATAGGGACCGTTCCGATGCAGATCCATTAATGACATGTTTGGTTAACCTTTCAATGAAAAGAACCTTGTAATCACATTCTAGACCTCGTATTTTATCTACCGGCATATCGAGAGGGCTGTCATACACCATACCTTGGTGTACAAGGCTAGTAGGTATAGTTACAGACACTTATAATTTCGTCTGTAAATCTGACCACATAAACTGATTGGCTGCAAGACCAGAAGTAAAAGTAATTTTCAATTAAGCTGTGCCTGCTCGATGGATATGTAAAATAACTCGGTTGGAGTGAGGTTTGCAACCTAAATAAATGGGGTGTAGATTGCCAATATTTGTGTCTTGCGACTCAACAAAAACAACAAAGGGACCTGGTTTATCCCGAAAATAGCATACTTGGGGAGAGTTAACCTGACTCGCAATATTAAGGGTCTTCATCGAAGAGCCATAAATCCCTACTCGTTTAGTTTTTGCCTGACGACTATCATTATGACATTTCCCAACTTATAATTTCTTTTTGTGCACAGTTTGTTCATCGACATACCTAACCTGCGATCAATATTTATGGATCATAACAACGAAATCGAACACACTACCACCACCTAATGTCTTCAAGCCATCCACAGCAATCCACAAGCCACTCATCACTCCTCGACGACTCACAAACGAATGCAGCACAGTAAAGTATGATAAACTATTACCAAGATCATGTCTATGACTAACATTGCAGAAGTTATATAAAAATTAATCTATTTGGAGCATTTTCTTTCCGTGTAAAACCACATACAATTATTTTTTGTAATATTTATACCATGCAACTACAGAAGTAAAAGGAGAACACATGATATAGCATAGTATATAAAATAAACAAAGTGTTGTTGGTTGAGGATTTCTTGCCGTACTTTTGAAAGAAAATAAGTCACATTATGAAGAAAAGGTAGAATGTCTGTATGCGCAATGTGATANAGCGCGGAACGAGTGTGTTTAGGTACTATGTCCAGTGTAAAAACTTAGTGTACTCTAATTTGACTTCTCCAATATCATTGTACTGCTATGTTTATAAAAGATATTACAGATCAATAAAACAAACTAACTAACCAGAACTATTCACGTTTTAGAGCCAAAGAGGCTGAAATCTAGAAACGGAAATACAATGGAGAGTAAAAAAAAACTGGCATAGGCGTGTGTATGCAAATAACAGAGGTATGGAACCAATCAGAGTAAAGCGAAGCAGTCGGCAGCGCCTAAATAAGACATCAAGCGTCTGGCAAAGTTGCTAGATCGGTTACTGCTGCTACAATGGCAGGTTATCAAGATTTAAGTGAGTTTGAAAGTAGTGTTACAGTCGGCGCACTAGAGATGGGACATAGCATCTCTGAGGTAGCGGTAAAATTACGATTTTCGCGTACGACCATTTCACGATTGTACCATGAATATCGGGAATCCGGTAAAACATCAAATCTTCGACATTGCTGCGGCCGGAAAAAGATCGTGAACGAACGGGACAAACGACGACTGACGAATCATTAAACATGACAGACATGCAACCCTTCCTCAAATTGGCACAGATCTCAATGCTGGGGCTTCAACAAGTGCCAGCATGCGAACTATTCAACGAACCAACATTGATATGGGCTTTCGGAGCCGGAGGTCCACTTGTGTACCGTTGTTGACTGTACAACACAAAGCTTTATGCCTCACCTGGGACCACCAACACCACAATTGGATTGTTGATGACTGGAAACACGTTGCCTGGTCTGACGAGTCTCGTTTCCATTTGTATCAGGTGGAAATACATGTACTGGTATGGGGACATCCTCATGGATCCATGGACCCTACATGTCAACAGGGGACTATTCAAGCTGGTGGAGGCTCTGTCATAGTATGGGGCGTGTGCAGCTGACGTGAAATGGGACACCTGATACATCTAGATACGACTCTGACAGGTGACAGATACGTAAGCATGCTGTCCGATCACCTGCACCCATTCATGTCCATTGTGCATTCCTACGGACGTGGACAATTCCAGCAGGACAATACGACACCCCACACGTCGAGAGTTGCTACCGAGTGGCTCCAGGAACACTCTTCTGAATTTAGACACTTCCATTGGCCACCTAAATCACCAGACATGAACATTATTGAGCATATCTGGGATGCCTTGCAAAGTGTTGTTCAGAAGAGATCTCCACCGCCTCGCACTCTAACGGATTTGTAGACTTCTCCACAGGATTCATGGTGTGAATTCCTCCTGTATACCTTCAGACATTAGTCGTGTCCATGTCACATCATCTTGCGGCACTTCTGCATACTAGCGGGAGCCCTGCACGATATTAGGCAGGTGCACCAGTTTTTTTTTGCTCTTCAATGTGTATAAACCGTCTTTGCGGAGACTACATACTTAAGTAAAATTTAATGTTAATGTTTATGGAAACAGAATAACTCTGTCTGACATTGTGTTAATGCTTTTCCTATAAATTAAATTACTTACTCAAACGAATATAATTCAGTTACACTGTAAAAATAAAGCAATTTCCTAATAAATTATCTTTATGGAGACAGGATACTATTATGCGCTCGTACACAAAATTTTAACGAAAAATTAATGTAAAATGGCCTGTTTGTTAGAGGTCAGACAATACAGGCAGTGTTCGGTGTTCATGTTATTAAAGTAAAAATATAACACAAATACTCCGACTTTGAACGTAATGAGCGCCAACTCACCAGGTGAGTACGAAGTCGTGGGCCTAACGACCGTGGGCCGAATGGATCGTGGGCCAAACGACCACATGGCTGTATCAGCTAACTCAAATGGCACAATATTTACAGAAAAAGGTACATATAACTGGGGTATTCAGGCTCCCCAGTATGCATTTATATTACCATTTGCACTGTAAAAAATGAAGTACGCCCTGAAGAGGCAGTGGAAAATCCTTGTATAGAGCCAGGGCCCGAAAGACAATACAGTTTCGTTGTCGAGGTTATCCAGGGCTGGTTGCTTGTTGGATCGCCAGGCACCATAATAACACAGTGGAGAATTAATGGCAAGGTCGTTTGGTCCATGGCCCAGGGGGGCCTGGATATCTCCATCAGTTTGTTGATGATGTCACTTACTTACTGTTGAACTATTTATATCTTATGACGAGACTGTAACCGTCTCGTACGGCTGAAATATACTATGAAAAAGTGAGTGATGCTACAAAGGGTGTAGTAACCTACAATTAATCGACACGCTTTTAACTTTGTAAAGCAGTTTTTTTACTGTGTTTGCTTACAGGTGAATACTGCATGAAAATGGACCTAGTATTTACGGCCTGCCAGTGACCTAAGCATGAAATAAACATGGTATTATGTTGATACACGATAGTGTTATGCTCTGTGGTTAAAGTGCGGGTAGCTTTCCCCTCTGTACTTAAAATAAATATAATAAATATTCCAGTTAATTAATTTAATATTGCAGTGAAATTATTACAGCCTGAATGACGGCACTGAGGGGCTCGCGGAGCGGGTGACCAACACCACAGGTTAGCTCCGAGTTCAGAGTTGAACTGGCGGAGTGACCTCGGTTTCCGTCAAAAGTGACGAGAACCGAAGTCAAACAGCGAATAATGTAATGTAACTTGAACACTTCGTGATGTGATTGCAATGGTGAAAAGTTATATAAATCAGATGAACACATTGGTGGCACCCCGTTTATTAACAAATGTCTGTTAAGATTGAAGCTGTGAAGTTGGCAGGGAATGTCACCACACTAAATGTTATGTGGCAATGATGGAGGCCTTTGTAGGCAATCTCCCTTTGTGAAAACGTAATTGATCTTTTATAAATATGTACATATTATATACACTATTACGTTTCTCATGAAAAATTTTTGAATTTCAATACCTGTGACGTGTCTGAATTTCACTGGCTACAGGTTTAACAGGTGGCTTTCTCCTGAAAGGATGGATGAGTCCACCTGGGCAAAGGGGTTTGGAATGCATGCTTGATTACTCTTCATACAATACTTGCTTTTTCGTGTCAGGAAATCTACATTCTTTCAGCCCAGTAGTGAGCCATGTCTAATGCTTCTTGTTTAGCTAGCCATAGTTCATTAAGGGTACATCTGTGGGGACAGGCAGGACATTGGAGAAGATGCCCCATGTCCTGAAGTGCACTGCAGTCGCATTTGTCGTCGTTCACTTCCAGAAAATCCCATTTTATCAGGTTGGACTTTACTGGAGCTACCCCAGTTCTTATGCGATTTAGCATTCTCCAGGTTTTCCAGTCACAAGAATCACCGTTGGATGGGTCCTCTTTTATTGGATAGGCGGAAGGGGGTTCATCTATTGTTTTACTCAGGAATCGGTGTCTGTATTTCAGTCTGCTTGGGCCGCACTCATAGTCGAATAATAAGTGACGAACATCGAAGGTTTGCTTGAACTTCTCTGTGAACTCTTGGGCTCTTCTGCGGGATTCAGGGTCTGTAAAACCTGCCGCTTTGTAGAGGTTTCCTATTGCAGTGGGTTTCATGCAGCCTGTGACCACCCTGCAGGTTTCATTCAGGCCGATGTTGACCTTTTTTACATGGACAGATCTGGACCACACTGGGCATGCATATTCCGCAGTTGAGAAGCACAAAGCCTGATCTGGAGTTCTATCTACCCTTGGTTTTGCGCCCCATTTGCTATTGGCGATCTTCCTTATTAAGGAATTTCGTGTTTCAACTTTTTTCCTTGTTTTTTTATAATGATATCTATAGATCAGGGTCCTGTCCAGTACAACACCAAGGTAGGTGTGTCTATGTGTGTGCTCCAAGAGTGTCCCTTCCCAAATGATATTGAGTTTTCGGTTAGCCTGGCGCGAGTTCAGATGGAAGGCACTAACTTGAGTTTTGGTGGGGTTAGGTTTTAGATAATTGTTTTTGTAGTAAGTTGACATTGTGGCTAGGGCATTTTCTAGTTTTCCTTCGATATCTTTAAAGGTTTTACCTGCAACTGTTATCGCTAGATCGTCTGCGTAAACAAAAGTTTGAGTGTTTGCGTTGGTTGGTCGTTTGTGTACAGGTTGAATAATATTGGAGTCAACACACTCCCTTGAGCTAGTCCGTTCTTTTGGTTGCGCCATTGACTTTTTTTGCCTTCTAATTTTACAAAGAACTGCCTATTTTGGAGTAAAGATTCTATTATCTTGGCCAGGTGAAAGTCTTTCAAGGTTTCGTAGACCTTAAGCAGAAGTTTTTGGTGGTTTACTGTGTCGTACGCGGAACTTAAATCGACTAGAGCCAGCCCAGTGATGTGTTTGATCTTGAACCCTTCCTCGGTATGTTCTGTCAGTGCTAGGATTTGGCCGGTGTAGGACTTTCCAGGTATGAAACCAGCTTGATTTGGGATCAGCCTGGAATCGACGATCTTATAATAATAAAACACACCCCTGACTGTAGCTGTGAATGAAGTGATGGTATTTAATGTGTTTGTAAAAATGCTGAACACTACTGGGTGACACTTTGGGGCACTTATCAGTTCAACTTTGGCCTACAAGCCAGTTTGATTCCTCTTGGTGGAGCGTCAGATCGTAGGTCGTGGTGCGAGAAGCTACGAAGTAACGACCAAATACTAGTGCGCCCAACGTCGGTGGCTTTAGGTTAAACACTGTTTCGAATTACCTACCCATATATTAAGAGTTACCTCTTGTAATAAATGAGTAGGGTGGTCTCTTGAGTTACACAATCCTTGTTACCAAGAAGGTGCATGTTCCATTCTTGTCGACCAGCAATATGCACTCTTGGCCTGATGTGGTTGGTGCGGCCCGGTGTAGCTGGTGTAGTTATTGTGACTGTGGCGGTCAGAGTTTTCACAAGGATCTCGTGAAGTGTTGTCCATGTCAAAGAGCCCCTCCTCTGGTGACCACATGTGTCTTATCACACTGTTAGACGCAACAGGCGATGGGTGGCTTCAGCTTGTGGTGCGGCCTCTGTGCATAAGGCCTGCACCTCTGGGAGCTGACTCTGGTTGCTGTTGGGAGGTTAGGGTGTTGACCCCGGCGAGGATGATGTCCCATGAAATGTATGTGGTGGCAGGGGGTGTCCCTACCAAATGTGATGCATACTGGGTGGATCAGGCGGTTCGGCCGCTTGGAGCAGTGGAAAGGGATAGTGAACCCCTCCTCCTCTGATTCCTCTTTGCTGCTGCTGCTACAGTGTGTACATCAACATGATGTGGATGTTGATGAGGGGGAAGGAGGAGGGGCCCAATGAAGGGCTGTGAAACCTTGTTACTCTCCCCCATAGCTTTCACCGACGTCCTCCGGTGTCAGGTGCGCCACTGTTGGTCCTGCTGAGGGTGCCATGGCGGAGATGTCGAGAGAGCTGTCCTGTGGGGAGCTCTGTCTCAC
>NQII01004311.1:119155-148167 GCA_002778355.1 Clitarchus hookeri | reverse complement strand
ATCGCAACTTCGCCTCTGGTTGCGATTTGTCTGTTGGTTTCGTGGTGTTCGACGTCCTGCTGGTCAGGCGTCGTGATGCTTGGCATTCTCACTGCCATTCGGAGGTCGTCGAGGTGGACAGTTGCACTCCTACTGCTGGTCAGCCTGATGAGATATCTCGTGTACCCCAGCAGCTTCACCACTAAATGTGGTTCGCTCCATTTCTTGGTGAACCCAGCGCAGAAGTTCTTCACTCCATTGGATAATCCATGTTCCCTTATATAGACGAGTTGGCTAGGTGCCAACCATCGTGGTGCTCGTGTGGTGGCAGCCATCCATTCCTCGATGTTGCAGTCTTGGTTTCTGTGAGCTGCTGTTAACTCTGCCTCCCTGTGCTGTCATCTGGCTGTTCAATCTTCCAGTTTGCCCGCACCCTCTGTCTGGCGTGCCGCAAATTAACCGGGTAGCATTAGCTCGCGAACCTTCAGGATCGCTTCTGGCGTCTGCCCGGTTGCTAGATTCACCCATCACCTGTGTGGCTTCAGCTGGCACATTTTGGGCAACTGTTACTGTTATAGCAAGTTGGCTATTCCCCGTGTCCTTACGAGTTGTTTGGCTCACCCATTCCATGCTTTGTCCAGCTGATCCCTGTATGTTCCCCTTCCATGTATTGTGGCCACTGGGCCGAGGTTGGTATGGCCCATTCCATTCTCTGTGGTGCACTTTATTTCCGGTATTGGCCTGGTCTAGAAAGGCTGTGGACTTTTTGAACTGATCCACACGACCATGCATAAGTGGTGCCAGGGCCAATTTGAATTCTTATTTTATAGTTGGTGCTATTACACAAAAAAATATCTGTGTCTCTCATTTGTAGATAAAAATTGACTTTACAGGTGGAAAATGCTGTTAGTGTTTCATATTCCCCCTGTGCCTTTAAAAACGGCATGGCTTTGAGCCTGTAATGTTCCATAAGTTGTGTTGTAGTGTCTGAGGAAAGCACTTTGGGTATTAATATATTGTGTGCCATAGTGCTCAATGAACGGCCACTATGTACTTGCCTCCCCAGATTATTGGCCTCCTATTCAATTAGGACACTCTGATACAGTAACACCATACCTGCCCAAACGTCCTGTGCAGTCGTTCAGGAACCACCGCGGGTCCTTGTTGGTGTTCCCTGCGAAGGTAGGTAGCGACTGGAAATCATCTGGTGGTGTGACCATCCATGTTGTTGGTGCAGTAACTGCTGGTGTTGTTATCCTGGACACGTGTGTGGCAGAAGCCACACAAAGCCAGGGGAAGTGTGTGGCTCCAATGGGTTTCCAAATGGTGGTGCTGTTTCATCCACGCCCGATGAATTTGCTAGCAGACTCTGTTAATGGCTATTACTTTTACTGCCCTTAGTGACGGGGCATGGCACTGTCTCTCGTGGTATGTTCGCGCACTGTTCGCACCCGAAACGTCCCTTCATGTTGTTAATCATGTCCTGTTTTGTTGGTCGCACTATTCATTCTGTTCCTGTGAGGCATTCGGTGTGGTAATTTCTGTGACAAATTACGCACTGTATTTTCCTGTTTCCTAGTCCTGCACATAAGATCTGTTTCACGCATCGCCGGTTGCGGAAATTATTTAATAGGGAATTGTATAAAAATTGTTCTGGTCGTTGTGACTTATAAATGGTTCTGGTTGGTTTTAACATGCCATAAATTGTTCTGATTGCTGCACGAGCGTACACTAAAGCTTGTGTGTGTTTACGAGGCAGTCGTTGCTACAGACCACTCGCAGTCTGTTACATTCAACGCACAATTTTGACGTGAACCACACGTCCACAAGCTCCTTGTACCCACTCTGACCGCCGGAGTCTCAACAACTACACCAGCTACACCAGGCCACACTTACTACATCAGGCCAAGAGTGCCTAGTGCAGGTTGACATGAACGAAACTTGCACCTTCTTGCCGACATGGATTACGCAACTCAAGAGACCGCCCCTACTCATTTATTAAAAGAGGTAACTCTTTTAATAAATGGGTAGGCGATTAGTAACAGTGTCTACCCCAAAGTCACAGCTGTTGGGCGCACTGGCAATTGGTCGTTGCGTCCTCGCAGCTCACGCAGCTAAATACGACGCAATGCACCACCGGGTGATGTCAACTGGTTTGTAGGCTAGAGCTGAAGTGATAAGTGCCCCAAAGTGTCATCCAGTAGTGTACAGAATTTTTACAAACATTTTAAACACAGTCACCGCATTCACAGCTACAATCGGGGGTGTGTTTTATTTTAATAATAGCAATCAAGCATGGCATTCCACATCTGTTTGCCCAGGTGGACTCGTCCATCCCT
This sequence comes from Clitarchus hookeri, assembly GCA_002778355.1. Classification (NCBI taxonomy): domain Eukaryota; kingdom Metazoa; phylum Arthropoda; class Insecta; order Phasmatodea; family Phasmatidae; genus Clitarchus; species Clitarchus hookeri. The sequence goes on along the minus strand of NQII01004311.1, from coordinate 145,849 downwards.
TCAGGTAACAGCTACCAGGCAACACTGTAGTCAGCGTAACTTCAATGCTTCATCGGAAGTGAAATTCAAACACTTTTATGGGAAAATTACGAATATTACGAGTTTTTGATATGAGTACATCATGCAACTGCATAGAGCTATGGTACCGACTTCTGAATAATTAATACGACGTAAGAAGGAAGAATGGCAAAAGTAAGAACAGAGAAGTACTCTCAGTATTCTAAGCAGTTTTGAATCGAGGCTTCTGTCTGACATGAAACACGAGTCCACGAGATCCTTGTGCCCTCTTTGACCGCCGCAGTCACAACAACTACACCAGCTACTCCAGTCCGCACCAACTACATCAGGCCAAGAGTGCCTAGTGCAGGTCGTCAAGAACGGAACTTGCATTTCCTTGCCTACAAGGATTACGCAACTCAAGAGACCGCCCTACTCGTTTATTACAAGAGGTAACTCTTTTAATAAATCGTGTTAACCTCAAAGCCACAACTCTTGGCACACTGGCAATTGATCATTGTGTCGTCGCAGCTCGCGCAGCTAAATATAAGGCAACACACCTCGGGTGATGTCAAATGGCTTGTAGGCCAGAGCTGAATTGATAAGTGCCTCAAAGTGTCATACAGTAGTGTGCAGCATTTTTACAAATAATATTAAACACAGTCACCACATTCACAACTACAGTCAGGGGTGTGTTTTATTGTAATAATTGCAATCAAGCATGGCATTGCAATGCATTTCAGTAAACAAAGATGTTTGGGTGCCCAATTGGCCTTATTCTGATACCCATCATCAAAAGTTAGGAGGGGGCGATGTAAACCCTGCCCTACCCCCTTCAGCAGGTGTTACACAAATATGTCTGTAAGTACAGTTAGCTAATTAAGTATTTATAATTATGTAAGTACTTTGATGTGCAGTGTACCCGAATAAACTTATTCTAAAAGAAACACGAACATTTATGTTTCTAGATGCTGTGACACCTTCTAGAGAATGCCACTGATTACATTGTCACCTACAGCATGCCCAAAAGACCACAACACCTCTGCCAACCCCAACAATTTAATTTGGAACATCATTTCCTATAATCATTACCTGAAAGTGAAGCAAGAATTAAATAACTGTTACATTTAGGGTTTATGACAACATATAAGGAGCAAATACATTAAAAAATATTGTTGATTAATGATTTTATAATATATTGTAAATATTTTCCTTACAGGGGTTGCAATACGGGAAATTACCAATTAAATATTTATAAAAGTATCAAAAATGTTATCTCTATTTGCATTTACAATGACTGAAATTTACATTTGTACTAAGTGGTGAATGCAGAGACCCATGAAATACAATGACTTTAGAAAATCTTTAACGCATCCATGTTCTAACATCGTGTAATTAGTACTCTAGCTTGATGTGAACCGCAGGTTCACGAGTCCTTTTGCCCACTGACTGCCGCAGTATGCCCACACCAGACGCACCACACCGACAGGCTTGTGGGCACGTGTGCATTAGTGTTTATAATTTATTCAGTTTATTTCGTCAGTGTATTTGTTAATAGTGTCAGTGTGTAATTAATTAATAATTTGTTATTTCATCGGAGACAATCTGCCCAGCCACAGCCAGAGACATGTGACATTCTACATTTGGCAATGCTGTGGCTGGTGCAATGAAAACATTTAGAATAAGTATTATCATTTTTATTATGTATTTGTGTAAGGGTAATTATGTTTTCTTGTGTTAATTTAGTTCATATCATTTTCAACCCCATAATCATTTTTCAGTGTATATTGTGTTTCACCGCATGGCGTCAGCTGCACCTAGGTAGCGGAAGCCGGCGCACATTTCCGGCCAGTATTAGCCAGGACTTGGACGAGCTCGGACGTTACGCTCTCCCCACTCCGCAGAAGCCCTAGCAAGGACATCATCTGTCGAACAGTATCCAGTCGCATCCGGAACATTATACATCATTATCATCATCTCTTTCCTGACTTAACTTGCATAGCGCCGAGGGGAGAGCGACGTTATTATTTATCGGGAATCAAAAGTGCATTTCGAGCTTCACATGATAAGACCACGTGGTCGCTTGTAGTTCCGGGCCATTCAGGCCACGTGTCTTCTGTATAGTTGAGTGTACATAACGGGGTAATAAATACCTTAACAACCAGCACCACTGTTTTTATTGATAATCAAGTATGGCGTGCGAGGTGGCCCACAACCTCGGCAACGTGTGTATGACGGAGTGTTTACCAGAGTCCCTAGGCTGTCGGCCGAACGACCCTACATCTCATCAGCTCACCGCAGAGCTGTGGCGCCGGGCACACACATATTACTTCACAACTCTGGAAACACCGCAGAACAAGTTGGCTTTATCGTCGTAGCCAAGCTTGGTCACGTCAAGCTTATGCATAATATTGTTTTAAATCATCAGTCATGCAGTAGTTCCCATTCGATTTAAAAATAAATCTATCTTTACTACTAACTTTACATCTGTGATTAAAATCTTATGCATAGTTACATTTGAATTCATATGTCTTTACAATTTAAGGCTGAAGGCCACCGCCAACATGTCATTTTGATATCATACTTATCTTCGGCAACCACAATTGAAGCTGACTATCTCTAGGAGAGGCCGAAATATTTGTCCTCTAATCCATGCATGGTTAGCCCTATTTATACCTAAAAAAAAACCCTAATTATATGAACCCTAGCAGTATAATAAACAACTAACAAAAGTAATTTATATTACATTTCCAGTCATTCTGGTGAATAAAAAAAATTTTCTCGTCCAAGTATAGTGTGTGCACATGTGCTAAAGTTAATTTTTCAGAAAGTTCCACTGCACTGCTCAACATGATCGGAGGGAAACACAAATGTCTTGTGATGTCATGAGCACAGTAGCATTCTTAGGAATTACAGTCACCCTAGCAGGCCGAAACAGAAGTCAGTTGTCGATGAATGTCAGTTTGAGTGCAGACATATGCGGGCCTAACTTCCATGTTTAATCGGGGAATATACCATCATGAAGCTTCCGTTTTCGGCGGTGTTCGCCGTACCGAACTGCCGATCTACTATGTAGATTTCCAGCACAATGAAGGTTGTCAAAAGATAAGCTGAAAGTAGTTTCATATTTAACGTATCCCCAAATGTTAAATAAACGATGATGTCGGGCAGGCTAGGCGGACGATGCGTTTATACAGCCTGTTCAAATGTGGGCGAAAAATTTTGCATGAGACAAACAAGTCTCATTCTCCCCTCCTAACTGGAAGACTTCTGAGATGGTCAGTCTCGGCAGTATCTTCGAACTCCAAAAGCTCAGCAAAAACTTGCTCCATAAACAGATCTGCCGGCATCATGCAACATCCACCTCACCCACAAGCATGCACAAACATGCAGCAACCTTGACAACTTCCTCATCCAGGTCGTAACAACGTGGACGAACCAAAATTAAAGATGAAAAACCTGCTCCCAGGGGACCCATATGCTATTTCCCTAACACTTTGGACTTTAAAATTAACAGTGCATGCGGTTGAGTGGAGAATAGCCTGGTGCCATAACTCAGCAGATAATTAGTAACGTGGGTTGTTCGGTAGATGGCACAGGGGGCCCTGGATGCTGCTGTGAGTTTGAAAATGAAGTTGTCAGGTACATAATATTACACTACTTACACATGTTGACCTTATGACGAGATTGTAGGTCGTCTCGTACGCCTGAAGTATATTAAATGATTGTGGGAGGTACTAAAAAGGGTGTAGCGCTCTATGTGTCCCGGAGAACAATGAATTACACCCACTGCATTTTGTAAAGTTGTTTACTCACATACTTGATTACATGTTCAAGAAGTGTGCATGTCAATATTAAAAGAAACGGAACCAGCACTTACGGCCTGCCGGTGACCTTAGCGTGAAAATGACCTAAGTCAGCGCTGTGTTATGTAGATACACAGTAGCATTAAGTTCTCTGGTGAGAATGCAGGTGGTACTCCTCTCGGTACAGAAAAGAAATAAATCAAATCTTCCAGTTAGTTAAGTTTCTATTGTAATGAAGTGAGATCAGCCTAAATTATGGTAATTAGGGGACTTGCAGAGCAGACGACTGTGCTGCCGGTCTGGCTCGTGTGCTGAAGCGAACTGAACCAGGGGCATCGGCTTCCATCACAAGTGGCGTGAACCGACATCAAACACCGAGTGGTAAAACATTACACAGCCACTATGTAACATTATTGCAATGGTGGAAAATTATATAAATTAAATAATACACATTGGTGACACCCCCATTGATTAACAAATGTCTGTTAAGGTTGACGTTGGGAAGTTGACGGGGTGTGACAATGCACTAAATGAAATGTAATTAAGATGGAGGCCTTTATAGGCAATCTCCCTTTATGGTAACACAATTACCCTCTTATAAATAGACATTGGATACACTTTTATGCTTTATCGTGAAAAGTGTCTGCATTACATTTCGTGTGGCGTGTTTGTATTTCACTGGCTACAGTGTTACCAGGTGGCTGTCTCCTAAAGAGATGGACGAGTCCACCTGGGCAAAGAGGCGTGGGTTGCAAGGCGCGATGGCTCAAAATACAATAAAACCAACCCNGTCCACCTGGGCAAAGAGGCGTGGGTTGCAAGGCGCGATGGCTCAAAATACAATAAAACCAACCCCTGACTGTATGTTTGAATGAGATGAAGTTGTGGGATATGTATAGAAAAATACTGTGCACTATTGGTCGCACTTTGGGGTACTTAGCTCTTCAGCTTCAGNACCTTGTGGGCATCGAGACGCCGAGTGTCATGGTGGAGAAGAGGCGCCGGGGAATGTTTCTGTCGCTGCCGGGACTCTATCGCAACTTCGCCTCTGGTTGCGATTTGTCTGTTGGTTTCGAGGTGTTCGACGTCCTGCTGGTCAGGCATCGTGATGCTTGGCATTCTCACTGCCATTCGGAGGTCGTCGAGGTGGACGGTTGCACTCCTACTGCTGGTCAGCCTGATGAGATATCTTGTGTACCCCAGCAGCTTCACCACTGAATGTGGTCCGCTCCATTTCTTGGTGAACCCAGCGCAGAAATTCTTCACTCGATTGGATAATCCATGTTCCCTTATATAGACGAGTTGGCTAGGTGCCAACCATCATGGTGCTCGTGTGGTGGCAGGCATCCATTCCTCGATGTTGCAGTCTTGGTTTCTGTGAGCTGCTGTTAACTCTGCCTCCCTGCGCTGTCATCTGGCTGTTCAATCTTCCAGTTCGCCCGCACCCTCTGTCTGGCGTGCCGCAAAAATAACCGGGTAGCATTAGCTCGCGAACCTTCAGGATCGCTTCTGGCGTCTGCCCGGTTGCTAGATTCACCCATCGCCTGTGTGGCTTCAGCTGGCACATTTTGGGCAACTGTTACTGTTGTAGCAATTTGGCTATTCCCCGTGTCCTTACGAGATGTTCGGCTCACCCATTCCATGCTTTGTCCAGCTGATCGCTGTATGTTCCCCTTCCATGTATTGTGGCCACTGGGCCGAGGTTGGTATGGCCCATCCCATTCTCTGTGGTACACTTTATTTCCGGCATTGGCCTGGTCTAGAAAGGCTGTGGACTTTTTGAACTGATCCACACGACCATGCATAAGTGGTGCCAGGGCCAATTTGAATTCTGATTTTATAGTTGATGTTATTACATAAAAAATATCTGTGTCTCTCATATGTGGATGAAATTGACTTTACAGGTGGAAAATGCTGTTAGCATTTCATATTCCCCCTGTGCCTTTAAAAACGGCACGGCTTTGAGCCTGTAATGTTCCATAAGTTGTGTTGTAGTGTCTGAGGAAAGCACTTTGGGTATTCATATATTGTATGCCATAGTGCTCAATGAACGGCCACTATGTACATGCCTCCCCAGATAATTGGCCTCCTATTCAACTAGGACACTCTGATACAGTAACACCATACCTGCCCAATCGTCCTGTGCAGTCGTTCAGGAACCACCGCGGGTCCTTGTTGGTGTTCCCTGCGAAGGTACGTCGCGACTGGAAACCATCTGGTGGTGTGCCCATCCATGTTGTTGGTGCAGTAACTGCTGGTGTTGTTATCCTGGACACCTGTGTGGCAGAAGCCACACAAAGCCAGGGGAAGTGTGTGGGTCCAATGGATTTCCAAATGGTGGTGCTGTTTCATCCATGCCCGATGAATTTGCCAGCAGACTCTGTTAATGGCTATTACTTTTACTGCCCTCAGTGACAGGGCATGGCACTGTCTCTCGTGGTATGTTCGCGCACTGTTCGCACCCGAAACGTCCCTACATGTTGTTAATCATGTCCTGTTTTGTTGGTCGCACTATTCGTTCTGTTCCTGTGAGGCATTCGGTGTTGTAATTTCTGTGACAAATTACGCACTGTATTTTCCTGTTTCCTAGTCCTGCACATAAGATCTGTTTTACGCATCACCGGTTGTGGAAATTATTTAATAGGGAATTGTATAAAAATTGTTCTGGTCGTTGTGACTTATAAATGGTTCTGGTTGGTTTTAACATGCAAAAAATTGTTCTGATTGCTGCACGAGTGTACACTAAAGCTTGTGTGTGTCCTCTAATCCAGGCATGGTCAGCCCTATTTATACCTAAAAAAAAAAAACCTAATAATATAAACCCTAGCAGTATAATAAACAACTAACAAAAGTAATTTATATTACATTTCCAGTCATTCTGGTGAATAACAAAAATTTTCTTGTCCAAGTATAGTGTGTGCACATATGCTAAAGTTAATTTTTCAGAATGTTCCACTGCACCGCTCAACATGATCGCAGGGAAACACAAATGTCTTGTGATGTCATGAGCACAGTAGCATTATTAGGAATTACAGTCACCCTAGCAGGCCGAAACAGAAGTCAGTTGTCGATGAACGTCAGTTTGAGTGCAGACATATGCGGGCCTAACTTCCATGTTTAATCGGGGAATATACCATCATGAAGCTTCCGTTGTCGGCGGTGTTCGCCGTACCGAACTGCCGATCTACTATGTAGATTTCCAGCACAATGAATATTGTCAAAAGATAAGCTGAAAGTAGTTTCATATTTAACGTATCCCCAAATGTTAAATAAACGATGATGTCGGGCAGGCTAGGCGGACGATGCGTTTATACAGCCTGTTCAAATGTGGGCGAAAAATTTTGCATGAGACAAACAAGTCTCATTCTCCCCTCCTAACTGGAAGACTTCTGAGACGGTCTCCACTCCAGTCGTCCAGCAGGTGCCACCGAGATGGTCAGTCTCGGCAGTATCTTCGAACTCCAAAAGCTCAGCAAAAACTTGCTCCTTAAACAGATCTGCTGGCATCATGCAACATCCACCTCACCGACAAGCATGCACAAACATGCAGCAACCTTGACAACTTCCTCATCCAGGTCGTAACAACGTGGACGAACAAAAATTAAAGATGAAAAACCTGCTCCCAGGGGACGCATATGCTATCTCCCTAACACTTTAGACTTTAAAATTAACAGTGCATGTGGTTGAGTGGAGAATAGCCTAGTGCCATAACTCAGCAGTAAATTAGTAACGTGGGTTGTTCGGTAGATGGCACAGGGGGCCCTGGATGCTGCCGTGAGTTTGAAAATGAAGTTGTCAGGCACATAATATTACACTACTTACACATGTTGACCTTATGATGAGATTGTAGGTCGTCTCGTACGCCTGAAATATATTAGAAAATTGTGGGAGGTACTAAAAAGGGCGTAGCGCTCTATGTGTCCCGGAGGACAATGAATTACACCCACTGCATTTTGTAAAGCTGTTTACTCACATACTTGATTACATGTTCAAGAAGTGTACATGTCAATATTAAAAGAAACGGAACCAGCACTTACGGCCTGCCGGTGACCTTAGCGTGAAAATGACCTAAGTCAGCGCTGTGTTATGTAGATACACAGTAGCATTAAGTTCTCTGGTGAGAGTGCAGGTGGTACTCCTCTCGGTACAGAAAAGAAAGAAATCAAATGTTCCAGTTAGTTAAGTTTCTATTGTAATGAAGTGAGATCAGCATAAATTATGGTACTTAGGGGACTTGCAGAGCACACGACTGCGCTGCCGGTCTGGCTCGTGTGTTGAAGCAAACTGAACCAGGGGCATCGGCTTCCATCACAAGTGGCGTGAACCGACATCAAACACCGAGTTGTAAAACATTACACAGCCACTATGTAACATTATTGCAATGGTGGAAAATTATATAAATTAAATAATACACATTGGTGACACCCCCATTGATTAACAAATGTCTGTTAAGGTTGATGTAGGGAAGTTGACGGGGTGTGACAACGCACTAAGTGAAATGTAATTAAGATGGAGGCCTTTATAGGCAATCTCCCTTTATGGAAACACAATTACCCTCTTATAAATTGACATTGGATACACTTTTACGCTTTATTGTGAAGTGTCTGTATTACATTTCCTGTGGTGTGTTTGTATTTCACTGGCTACAGTGTTGCCAGGTGGTTGTCTTCTAAAGGGATGGAAGGGTCCACCTGGGCAAAGAGGTGTGGGTTGCAAGGCGCGATGGCTCAAAATTCAATAAAACCAACCCCTGACTATATGTTTGAATGAGATTAAGTTGTGGGATATGTATAGAAAAATACTGTGCACTATTGGTCGCACTTTGGAGTACTTAGCTCTTCAGCTTCAGCCTACAGGCCGTTTGATGCCACTTGGTGGTGCATTACGTCGTATATCGCGGCGTGAGCTACTACAGCGTAACGACCAATGGTCTGTGCACTCAACAACTGTGGTTTTGGGGTAAATACCGTTTCGGATCGCCTACTAATTTATTGCAAGAGTTACCTCTTGTAATAAACAAAGCAGGCCGACCCCTTGCATCACGTAGTACCTGTTGTCATGAAGATGCAAGTTCCGTTCTTGTAAACCTGCACTACGCACTCTTGGCCTGAAGTTACTGGTGCAGTTGACATGACTGCTGCGGTCAGAGAGGGGAAAGGAGCTCGTGGACGCATGGTTCACGTCAAGATCTTACCCTAAATGTTTGTGATAACTTNCGTCACGTAGTACCTGTTGTCATGAAGATGCAAGTTCCGTTCTTGTAAACCTGCACTACGCACTCTTGGCCTGAAGTTACTGGTGCAGTTGACATGACTGCCGCGGTCAGAGAGGGGAAAGGAGCTCGTGGACGCATGGTTCACGTCAAGATCTTACCCTAAATGTTTGTGATAACTTCTAATGAGTTTACATGTTTAGACTCGTATTAGTATAATGAATCTTCTGTTAGTTTCCCACTCTTGTTTCAGGAAAACGTTGGACAAACATTTTATATTTTTCTTTCCCGTATTTGTTTTACACTTGGAAGCAATGAACTTAAAGGGAGTCCTGATTAATGTTCATACTTCAGTATGGTATGCCGTTAAAGTGGCGGACTTCAGTTATTTTTTTTCTATTACAGTATGGACTATATATATATATATATATTTTTTTTTTTTTTCGTACTCTCGTAAGTTGGAGTTAAATATAAATTTTGAATACCATGATGACAAATGCAACCAAAATTATTCTATTTAATAGTGACTTAAAAATAACATTCAGAAGCATCTGACCAGTGTGCTGTAATATTTGCAATTATTATCGAGTATTTACAAAGTTGTTGAGTTTTAAAAGCTAAGCTTTTTATAAGACTGCATTAGTTTTACCTTATTTAAACCTATTTGACAACCCTTAACAGACCATGTTAAACACATGCATTCACTTTTAAAAAGTTTTGGGCATTATTTTTATTAGTTGTAAATTACAAATGACACCACTTGGGTGCAGTTGTGTTGAAAAAATAACATTTTTGTACCTGGAAGTTTTTTTACATCAAGCACGTGATATGATCACACTGAAACCAAGATATCCATTAGATGATAAGTAGCTGTTCGGAGGAGTTTGACAACTAACAGCTATACAAACCCATTCGCTCACAAGTTAATTTCCGAGAGTGTTGTAATCGTGTTTGTTGTGTACTGTACATTTTGCAACCACTGAACACCGTACTGTACATTCAAATTTGTTACCATCAGTCATTCATAAACTAGTGTAGTGGTAACTTTCACAAACCAGATTGCCTGTATGGATAACTGTCAAATCATGGAGTGCGGATTCCTCGCTGTGTACAGTTCTGACCATAAGTATCCTTAGTGTGCAACATGTCCACGATCGTGGACACAATGACTGAATGGGTTAACAGATGTCTCAGTTTACCCAGTAGACAACGTAAAACTCTGACAAGTTAAACTGTGTACATTTGGAAGTAATCATTCAATATGTTACATGCGTGAGCTTACCGATTAAATTAATTGCTTACTCCTTTCAAAACTACACAGAGGAGGTGGAGGAGAGTGAACAGTACACAAACAAGACAGAAATAGCTTTTTTTTTTAGTAACTGGGAGCACAAAATTTTTGAATTGTGCAATAAGTTGTTCATCAAAATGTTTGCTTGTGATTTTCAATGATGATAGTTTTTGTATGCTCGTATTATTTTTGTTGAAGTCTTTGAAAATTACATTTGGTTATAATGTCTGATAAAAGTTATGATGTCTGAGAAGATGAAGTTAATATCCGAGGGTGCCAGCTAACCAGTTAACGTAATCCGGCTGGGTTAGCACGCAATTCTTGAGGAGGACCGCGGCAGAAACGCCCGGGCCAAAGGACCCTGCGCCCCCTCTCTTAACGAGGTCGTGCATGATGACTGATGCCACCGAGTATGTAGACGATGAAGCACATACACACTCCCGAACTAGTGTATTGTGGCTCCCCAGCACGACATTCCAATTCACAGACACAAAAACACTTCAATTACATAAAACACACATTGATTTACATTATGTCGGTAGCGTGGCATGAAGGTTGACTGTTATAAAGGGGCAATCGCTCCTAAGCTCCCTGCGAAGCGGGAATAAAGTACAGATAAACATCGGTTTCAAAAATACGAGTTGTTTTAAAGAAACTACACGAAACTCTACGTGGGAAATTGAAGCAGGCGTGCGGCACAAGGATCCGCACTGGCCTAAACTGTCTGGAATAAAGCATTGACGNCTACGTGGGAAATTGAAGCAGGCGTGCGGCACAAGGATCCGCACTGGCCTAAACTGTCTGGAATAAAGCATTGACGGATGCTGAACAAAGATTAAAATAGAGGGTTATGCCGGAGGGGCCGCGAGTCTGCTCCGGAAGTGAACATTGTACATAATATTACGAACACAGAGGTATTACATTTCATTGTGGAGGAAACATCTCCGACAAAAAATTTTTAATTTAGTAAAGCAAATATAAATTACAACATTCCTTACATTTATAACTGTAATGGACTGCATGGAAAAACAAAAGCAATTTTTCACTATGAAAATAATTTTAAAATAATAATTCAAATTAGATTCTCCCAGTAAAAAAATTTGAGAGAGTGAAACATTTTCAAACACATTCAAGATTATTTAATAAAATTTGTTGGTAGAAAAAATTAGATGGCCATATTTTGTCTTTAAAATTTTATTGTCAATTATAGTTCAAGGCGAAAATTTGACAGTGTGACAGGGGATTTAGTTGAGTTCCAAACAAAATTTTCAGATCATGGAAATTTTATAGCAACCAACCATAAAATAGTGTTAATAACACAAAAATACACAACATTGTAACTCAATAATTTTCTGTATTTCATCGAATCCATCTACAGAATGCACTCGCAACTAATATCAATTAGTGATTTATTTGTTAAAAAAAAACACAAATAAACCTTTTCATTAGGGTGGGATAAAGTCACCTCAGGGTAGCTAAAGCCACCCCTGTTGATTTTATACCAAATATACACTGGCCCATGGCGGACGCATATACCCGCAAGGGGAATATTTATTCCACACCAATCTACTTTCTTCTACAGCCTGGATGCCCACTAGAAAAGTGGCTTTAATTGCACAAAACTGATACCGACCGCAGCTTCTCCCAGAGCCCTTGTCGACATGTGCTCACCACCTAGCAAGGCAGGTAAGAACTAGTTACACCAAGCACTGGCCGCACGACCGGAGGCCATGCGCCCAAAGTATGCCGCAGAAGTCAGTGCAACAACTTTCAGTGCCACAAGGTGTAATTATGTCACAGCTTTATTAAATGGCCTAACATACATTTGATAATTACCACCATAAATTCTAACACCACGACAAATGAATGTGAGGAGATCCTTACATAAATAACAGAGTAGTGCAAGTGCAAAGTGCCGACCACGTGGTCGACTGGATCAAAATAATCCCATAACTTTTCAGAAATCTTAGTATATTGTGTATCACTCATTACAGGCACACACCAACTATATACAACATCCTTAATAAATACTGTGCATAATAAATGAAGAGTGTGTGTAACTTCGGCAGTGGGACACAAACTCGAACAGAGCCACGCCAAAATTCTCGTAAATATTAACATACTTTGGAGCGTTTATACGGTACACAAACCCTGTTTTCTGAAACCCAGGTTACTGAAACTCTGGTTTCAGGTGTGTGTATAAACATAGTCGTTCCTTTTATGTTGTGAATGTGTGATGTTAGCCTTCAAATAAAAATTGTCTTTATAAAATTGTATTTTTGAGGTGACTTTGTCCATAGATAAAAGTCACCCCTTCTGCAAAATTTTTACTCCCTTTTGTTTGTTGACATTTTATCTTGAAATTATTTTGTGTACTCTCTGTAATATACTCCAGCTTAAATCTTTTATTTTTATTACTTTTGCAGAAAATGTGACAACACAAAATGCCACGTGCGTATAAAAAAAAGAGTGGCAGTAGGAATTATTGGAACTGCACTAGATACACTTCAAAAATGTCTGGATGCAGTAAGAAGTGGTAGTGTTAGCCAGCGAAAAGCATCACATATGTATAATATCCTTATAGCTAACTTGCAAAACATCATCAGTGATATTTTGTAGGAGTGTGGAGGGTATGCTTCTTCTTCCTCCATATACAGTATTCAAAACTGAACATGTGATCATGATGGGTTGTGGCTGGGCTAAGTGGTTGTAGATACAATCAATCAAAATCTAGTTGGTTTGATTTGGCAATCTCTTGAGGACTGGTTTCAGTCCCTATTTGTTCCTGCTATAAGACACAAGGACAAATAGTACTGATTGCAACAACCTTACTTCACACATCAGCACAAATGTTTTGAGGACCTGTGAAGAGAAAAACATCAAGTTTATATGTCAGCCCCCCAATGCAACACACATTTCCAAACCCCTTGATGTGGATATTTTTGTGCTAATGAAGCATGCCTGGCACAAGATTATATCAGAGTTGCAGGCGACTTCAAAGGGACACAAATATCCCACTATTCACGAAGGAAAATTGCCAGCATTGTTAAAAAGTCTTGTGTCGTATAGGGAGGCAAATATTGTAGCAAACATTCACGTAGGCTTTCAGAAATGTGGCATTTGCCCACTGAACAACCAAAGGTGCTTGACAGGCTTCCAAATCCTTTATAGACCAAGATTTAGTTGGCACTGCTTTCATGGAGTCANAACAACCAAAGGTGCTTGACAGGCTTCCAAATCCTTTATAGACCAAGATTTAGTTGGCACTGCTTTCATGGAGTCACTTGAATCCAAAAGGAGGTATGTCAACAGTGATACACATTGCCCGAAAAGAAGGAAGCTCAGTGTAACATATGGTAGGAGCATCTGTCTTAGTGACGTGCAGCCTTCTGTTTCTGCAGCACCACACCCACAACATTACAGAAGAGCAGAGCTCAACAACTCATCTCTCAATAACCATCAGATAAAAAAATCTGACATGAACATGGGAGTAATTTTACGACACTTGAGTCCTCCGAGAATGTGACATNTAACCATCAGATAAAAAAATCTGACATGAACATGGGAGTAATTTTACGACACTTGAGTCCTCCGAGAATGTGACATACAATTCAACTCCACAAGTAAAGGAGACAATACCTCTGCTACAAATTTAAGACATTTGTGCAATTAATGACTTTCTCATTGTACTCTACATTGGCAACAAGTACCCTGACAAGATAGTACAGATCAACAATGACAGACCCAAAGTCAGCTATCTTGAAAAGGAGAAGACATCTGCTTCATTCCTAATTGCCCAGCTAGATGTGTTTCAGTGAATTAATTTTTGTTTTTTTAATTTGACATGCATGTTTTACTAATGTTATTTTTATCTTGGCTGGCTATTCAAGTAGACACATTGATTTTTGAATTATGTTTGTATTAGTAAAATTTGTTTAAAAACTATCTTTCTACTATTATAAATTATAATTTGTCAGGTTTTTTTGTTTATAATAACTATTTTTAGGTTAAGAAACATTATCTCAGTAGCTTGGAGGGTTCACTTGTCTCATATGCACAAACAGTGGTGCAACTAATAGGTGGGACAAAGTCATCCGACAGTAGCCCATTTTCCAAAAAAAATATTTGTACTATTTTAAAATGTTTAAAATTATAAAATTTTCTTTCCTTGAAATGTCTACTATATGGATCAAATAACCAGAAAATTTAGTCAGTCACCCCGGGATACAGTTTATGTATATTTTACTTGAGTACTTGAAAATACTATTGTAAAAAGTCACCTTAGTACGGGGAAAAAGTAATATAAAAAAAACCCAACACCATTGTTACAGTCATTCAGCAGGCGTTCCGTGCAAAGAAAGCTACTTTCTAGTGGGCGTAGAAGCAGGTAGTGTAGTATGGAGTAAAAATTCTACTGGCAGACGTATGCGCCCTCCATGGACCAATGAATGTATCATATGCCAGGTGTGTACGCCCACCATAGTCATTAAAGTGTAAAAATAGGTACAAATGTACCTGAACATTGAAATGTAAGAGTATGGGAAAGGTGAACAACACTAACCAAGAAAGGAATCCAAAGATGCAAATGACCTTTATTCAAAAGTGTTCTGAGCACAGCAGGACAGAAAACAAATGTCCATGTGACAGACAAAACAGAAGCAGTCCTCAGTTGGGGATATAATCAACTCTGACTGTGATGCAAGATGTGCACTGTATTTTCATGCTCTGTACAAAGTTGTCAATGTGATCTTGGTGCATCNAACTCTGACTGTGATGCAAGATGTGCACTGTATTTTCATGCTCTGTACAAAGTTGTCAATGTGATCTTGGTGCATCATGGTAGTGTCGATCACAGCTGTGGAGTCTTTGCTGCCAGACTCCTCTTTACAACTACCCAAAATTTTCAATTGGATTTAGATCCGCAGACCATGCTAGCCAATCTATGTGGCGAATATCTTCACTCTTCAACAGCTGAGCAACAACCACTGTACGATGAGGTATAGTGTTGTCGTTCATGAAGAGGAACTCATGGCCCACAGCACACCAGTAAAGAGACACTTGAGGAAGGAAAACCTTGGTACAATAGCTGTCACCAATGATTGAACCTGCCTGGAAAATTTGANTATCAAGTTTTAATTTAAATCCGAGTGATGTATCCATTTCCAAGCGGCTCCTACAAACGGCCCATTAGACAAGTATAAACCTAATTCATAAAAACTGCTAGAATGTTATATCTGTATCGCATAAGCAATGAAGATCTAAAAAAACTGGTACAGGCGTGCGTATGCAAATAACAGAGGTATGGAACCAATCAGAGTAACGCGATGCGGTCGGCAGCTAGATCGGTTACTGCTGCTACAATGGCAGGTTATCAAGATTTAAGTGAGTTTCAACGTGGTGTTATAGTCGGCGCACGAGAGATGGGACATAGCATCTCCGAGGTAGTGATAACATTTGGATGTTCGCGTACGACCATTTCACGAGTGTATCGTGAATATTGGGAATCCGGTAAAACATCACATCTTCGACATCGCTGTGGCCGGAAAAAGATTGTGAAAGAAAGGGACAAACGATGACTGACGAGAATCATTAAAGGTGACAGACGTGCAACCCTTTCTCAAATTGGCGCACATTGGATTTATGGACTGCCCTACAGAATTCATGGTGTGTATTAGTGATGGCCCGATATCCGGTATCGGTACATTTACCAATATCGGAGATCTGCACTAAAATATCGGCACATCGATAATGACCAATCTAACTTCAACCTTAAGTATTTCCTCTCCTCTGCTGCACATTTAATTTTCTCAACCCTTAACATTAGGGTGTGGCAATGCGNTTTCACGAGTGTACCGTGAATATTGGGAATCCGGTAAAACATCACATCTTCGACATCGCTGTGGCCGGAAAAAGATTGTGAAAGAAAGGGACAAACGACGGCTGACGAGAATCATTAAAGGTGACAGACGTGCAATCCTTTCTCAAATTGGCGCAGATTGGATTTATGGACTGCCCTACAGAATTCATGGTGTGTATTAGTAATGGCCCGATATCCGGTATTATCGGTACATTTACCAATATCGGAGATCTGCACTAAAATATCGGCACATCGATAATGACCAATCTAACCTCAACCTTAAGTATTTCCTCTCCTCTGCTGCACATTTAATTTTCTCAACCCTTAACATTAGGGTGTGGCAATGCGACTAACAAGAAAATTAATTTGAAATGTTGATAAGCAATTAACAACAAACTCTACTTTAAAAAAACCGTAAGAATTTGAGAAGGCCACGACAATTTTGCTGGCAAAAACAATATTTCCTTATGTTAAAAACATATTAGAATGTACATGCCCATCAGTATTTTTCACTTCAAGGATTACATTTTTATTTTCGGTATAGCAGCCTTAAGTTTCTACGTACGTTTCTCAAAGTAAACAAAATGACCGTAGCTAGCACCAACTAGCAAACACCAAAATTATGCCCTAAAAATAAATATTGTAGAAAACTATTTAAAAAAAGAAAAACTCAATAGTATTTGAATATTGGTTTTATGCTTGAATTGTAGTTTACTGGTACACGTAAATTTAATTTAATTATGTTTTAGTTTTTACGTAAGAATTAAAAATATCAGAAGCAAGCCTCTTCTACTAGTGCTGCACAGCGACGAGTGTAGTAGTATGTTCAGTAATGTTACACAGGTTGGCAATTTTCAGAGTTCATTATTTACAAATGCCGCCTGAAAAGCTATTTTCATTGTTTACTTGTAATATTTAATGGTAAAGGTTGGAACGTTACAAAAGTTTAACCATTTTTCAGAAAATAAATTATGTTTCTCTGTTTTGCTGCCAGGATCATCATCGCAATGATAGTTCTTTACGTGTAAATGTTTTAGTGCGAGTTGATTGCGTGAATCACCACTACTTTACAAACATACAATGCCACCAAAAAGCGACATTTGGTTGCATTTCACCTTCAAAGCCAATGATAAAATGAAAGCTGTATGCATTCATTGCTCTAAAGACGTGGGTCGCAGTGGCAAAACGTCTCGGGAATTCAACACTACCAATCTTAGAACACACATGTTCCATAATCATTTTTATGAAATGAATAATTCCTGCCAGTCTTCATCTAGTGCACACTGCTCAACTTCAAGTAATAGTGTTACACAGGGTTCAGATCAACCTCACAAAAATTAAAACAGTATGATTTAAAAACATTTTCAAAAAAGTTTGCAAGTTGGAACAGATCAGATTGTAGATTTATAGAAACAGACAGAGCATTAGCTAAGATGATATGCACTGACATGCAGCCTGTTTCGATAGTGGAGGATTTAGGTTTTAAATCTTTCGTTAAAATTCTTCAACCGAAATATTGGCTGCCTACAAGGAAAGACATAATGGGTAAACAACTTCCTGAACTTGCAGAAAATGTCAAAATCAAACTGAAGGACATTTTACAAACTGCTGCTGAATTAGCAGTTACCACAGATTTGTGGACATCTGGAGCTGGAGGTGATTTCATCAGTATAACAACTTTCATAGACAGCAATTGGACCTTTTATTCCCTATCATTGGAAGTAATGCCTTTTTGTGGAGCAAACCACACAGGAGAGCTAATTGCTGAAAACATTTCTATGGCGTTTGATGAGTGGGAAATACATGGGAAAGTTAAAGTTATCATCTCTGACAGTGCTGCAAATATGAAGAATGCAATCGCCAGCTACCTAATGTGTTTCACATTCCTTGTGTTCAACAAAGGCTTCAGTTGGTGGTGAAAGAGGGTTGTCTCAATCAGCTGAGTGTTTCTAAACTTGTGGCAAATGTTAAACATATTGTGTCTCATTTTCACATGTCGGTGGACTCCACCAAGTTATTGAGAGAAGCTCAAGTATGGATTACCACAACATGCTCTAATAAAAGAAGAGGTAACAAGATGGGATTCATGCTATAACATGATGAAGAGATTGGTTGAGCAGCAAGAAGCTGTCCAAAACATCACTTGCAAGATTTCACGTTTGTATAGCTTAAGTCCTGCGGACTGGACGCTCGCTGAAAATATTGTGGAACTGTTACGGCTCTTAGCAAAAAAAACTGTATTGTGTCGGAAGTGATACCTATCATATACAGTTTGCGATGTGGTCTGCAAAAGCAGAAGTCAAGGAAAGATACTACTCTTAAAACCACTGCTTGTGACATGCATTTTGCATTTGAAAGAAGATTTTTGGTTATGGAAGCTAATATTGAGCAGTATGCTGCAGCAACTATATTGGACCCCTGTTATAAGAACAGGTAACCTATGACTGTAGCAGAGTTACCTATTGTGTGTGTTTTGTTTAATGCTATAGCTATAGTTTCACTGAAAACTACAAATTACTTAACAGTAACATTATAGAATAGGTCTACAGTATATTATAAATACATTATTCCAGATTAGCACAAGAGGCTGCAGCATGGATACATGAGCAACTTGGAACAAATGTCACCAAAGAAGAAACAAAAGTAGCACCAACACCTCAGCCATTGAATAAAGAATCAGTATTGCAGCAGATATGTGCTGAAATAATTCAGATGTCACATGCATCCCACACCACAACTGATTCACCAAATGAACTGACTCAGTACTTGGCTGAGCCTACTATTTCACTTTTTGATGATCCTTCAACCTTCTGGAGAGAAAATTTATCTTTTCCGAATCTAAAACTGCTTGCCCAAAAGAAACTGGGCATTCCCTGTTTCTGTTGCTTCAGAGAAGTTATTTAGCACTTCTAATGGAATTTGCACCAAGAAACGAAATCGCCTCTCATCACAAAATATTCAGATATTAACATTTTTACATCAAAACTTAAGTTTAATATCCTAAAGCACTGTTAACAGCTCTGTATTTTCCCCCCTCAAATTGTTTATAATTTGAAACAGAAGAGACAGTGGTATGTTAACTGTGACATTTTTGAAGTTTAATGACCTACATGTATGTAACCTACGTAGTATCATGACAAATTGTTAGCTTAGTTTTCATAATGATTTCTAGTTTTGTAAAGGACAGGAAGTCAAGTACTTGCGGAGTAGTGCCTGTCTACAAGTACTACTCAGTCAGTACTTCAATTCCTGTCCTTTTACATATTTCTTGTAGACTAGCAACCTACTTGCAACATTAACTTAGTTTTGTAATATGTTATAGTAATATAATGTTAAACTATTTATTTTGCTGCTTTGATGTACCAGGCATAAAGTAAATCTCACTTATCAGAGAGTCTTTTTAGCTTTTTGCAAACAAAACTATTCCAGGCAGCAGTTTTCTCTCATCCACTTTAGTGACAAATGTCTGCTTACAGTATGATAAATGAAAATATCGGTTTACAAGTATCGGATCAGTAAAATCCTAAGTATCAGAACCTTCATCGGTATCAGGTTTTTTCAGTATCGGGCTATCACTAGTGTGTATTGCCTCCTGCATACCTTCAGACNAACTCTGACTGTGATGCAAGATGTGCACTGTATTTTCATGCTCTGTACAAAGTTGTCAATGTGATCTTGGTGCATCCCCTTGTAGCGTCGATCACAGCTGTGGAGTCTTTGCTGCCAGACTCCTCTTTACAACTACCCTAAATTTTCAATTGGATTTAGATCCGCAGACCATGCTAGCCAATCTATGTGGCAAATATCTTCACACTTCAACAGNAATCTATGTGGCAAATATCTTCACACTTCAACAGCCACTGTACGATGAGGTATAGTGTTGTCGTTCATGAAGAGGAACTCATGGCCCACAGCACACCAGTGAAGAGACACTTGAGGAAGGAAAACCTTGGTACATTAGCTGTCACCAATGATTGAACCTGCCTGGAAAATTTGGCGTTATGTATGGCTACCAAGCATTATGCCTTCCCAAACGAGAATGCAGCCACCTGCAAACTGGTGCTTGTCAACANACGTTATGTATGGCTACCAAGCATTATGCCTTCCCAAACGAGAATGCAGCCACCTGCAAACTGGTGCTTGTCAACAATACTGACGGAGTGATTGTGTGTCCCTACATTCTTCATACACTGAAGAGCCAAAAAAAACTGGTACAGGCGTGCGTATGCAAATAACAGAGGTATGGAACCAATCAGAGTAACGCGATGCGGTCGGCTGCTACAATGGCAGGTTATTAAGATTTAAGTGAGTTTCAACGTGGTGTTATAGTCGGCGCACGAGAGATGGGACATAGCATCTCCGAGGTAGCAATAACATTTGGATGTTCGCGTACGACCATTTCACGAGTGTATCGTGAATATTGGGAATCCGGTAAAACATCACATCTTCGACATCGCTGTGGCCGGAAAAAGATTGTGAAAGAAAGGGACAAACGATGACTGACGAGAATCATTAAAGGTGACAGACGTGCAATCCTTTCTCAAATTGGCGCAGATTGGATTTATGGACTGCCCTACAGAATTCATGGTGTGTATTAGTAATGGCCCGATATCCGGTATTATCGGTACATTTACCAATATCGGAGATCTGCACTAAAATATCGGCACATCGATAATGACCAATCTAACCTCAACCTTAAGTATTTCCTCTCCTCTGCTGCACATTTAATTTTCTCAACCCTTAACATTAGGGTGTGGCAATGCGACTAACAAGAAAATTAATTTGAAATGTTGATAAGCAATTAACAACAAACTCTACTTTAAAAAAACCGTAAGAATTTGAGAAGGCCACAACGATTTTGCTGGCAAAAACAATATTTCCTTATGTTAAAAACATATTAGAATGTACATGCCCATCAGTATTTTTCACTTCAAGGATTACATTTTTATTTTCGGTATAGCAGTCTTAAGTTTCTACGTACGTTTCTCAAAGTAAACAAAATGATCGTAGCTAGCACCAACTAGTAAACACCAAAATTATGCCCTAAAAATAAATATTGTAGAAAACTATTTAAAAAAAGAAAAACCTGTAACTCAATAGTATTTGAATATTGGTTTTATGCTTGAATTGTAGTCTACTGGTACACGTAAATTTAATTTAATTATGTTTTAGTTTTTACGTAAGAATTAAAAATATCAGAAGCAAGCCTCTTCTACTAGTGCTGCGCAGCGACGAGTGTAGTAGTACAGTATGTTCAGTAATGTTACACAGGTTGGCAATTTTCAGAGTTCATTATTTACATAAGCCGCCTGAAAAGCTATTTTCATTGTTTACTTGTAATATTTAGTGGTAAAGATTGGAACGGTACTAAAGTTTAACCATTTTTCAGAAAATAAATTATGTTTCTCTGTTTTGCTGCCAGGATCATCATCGCAATGATAGTTCTTTACGTGTAAATGTTTTAGTGCGAGTTGATTGCGTGAATCACCACTACTTTACAAACATACAATGGCACCAAAAAGCGACATTTGGTTGCATTTCACCGTCAAAGCCAATGATAAAATGAAAGCTGTATGCATTCATTGCTCTAAAGACGTGGGTCGTAGTGGCAAAACGTCTCGGGAATTCAACACTACCAATCTTAGAACACACATGTTCCAAAATCATTTTTATGAAATGAATAATTCCTGCCAGTCTTCATCTAGTGCACACTGCTCAACTTCAAGTAATAGTGTTACACAGGGTTCAGATCAACCTCACAAAAAATTTAAACAGTATGATTTAAAAACATTTTTAAAAAAGTTTGCAAGTTGGAACAGATCAGATGTAGATTTATAGAAACAGACAGAGCATTAGCCAAGATGATATGCACTGACATGCAGCCTGTTTCGATAGTGGAGGATTTAGGTTTTAAATCTTTCGTTAAAATTCTTCAACCGAAATATTGGTTGCCTACAAGGAAAGACACAACTTCCTGAACTTGCAGAAAATGTCACAATCAAACTGAAGGACATTTTACAAACTGCTGCTGAATTAGCAGTTACCACAGATTTGTGGACATCTGGAGCTGGAGGTGATTTCATCAGTATAACAACATATTTCATAGACAGCAATTGGACCTTTTATTCCCTATCATTGGAAGTAATGCCTTTTTGTGGAGCAAACCACACAGGAGAGCTAATTGCTGAAAACATTTCTATGGCGTTTGATGAGTGGGAAATACGTGGGAAAGTTAAAGTTATCATCTCTGACAGTGCTGCAAATATGAAGAATGCAATCGCCAGCTACCTAATGTGTTTCACATTCCTTGTGTTCAACAAAGGCTTCAGTTGGTGGTGAAAGAGGGTTGTCTCAATCAGCTGAGTGTTTCTAAACTTGTGGCAAATGTTAAACGTATTGTATCTCATTTTCACATGTCGGTGGACTCCACCAGGTTATTGAGAGAAACTCAAGTATGGATTACCACAACATGCTCTAATAAAAGAAGAGGTAACAAGATGGGATTCATGCTATAACATGCTGGAGAGATTGGTTGAGCAGCAAGAAGCTGTCCAAAACATCTCTCGCAAGATTTCACGTTTGTATAGCTTAAGTCCTGCGGACTGGATGCTCGCTGAAAATATTGTGGAACTGTTACGGCTATTTAAAGATGCAACGTTGGCTCTTAGCAAAAAAAACCGTATTGTGTCGGAAGTGATACCTATCATATACAGTTTGCGATGTGGTCTGCAAAAGCAGAAGTCAAGGAAAGATACTACTCTTAAAACCACTGCTTGTGACATGCATTTTGCATTTGAAAAAAGATTTTTGGTTATGGAAGCTAATATTGAGCAGTATGCTGCAGCAACTATATTGGACCCCTGTTATAAGAACAGGTAACCTATGACTGTAGCAGAGTTACCTATTGTGTGTGTTTTGTTTAATGCTATAGCTATAGTTTCACTGAAAACTACAAATTACTTAACAGTAACATTATAGAATAGGTCTACAGTATATTATAAATACATTNTATAGTTTCACTGAAAACTACAAATTACTTAACAGTAACATTATAGAATAGGTCTACAGTATATTATAAATACATTTTGCTCCAGGATTTACAAGAATTCCAGATTAGCACAAGAGGCTGCAGCATGGATACATGAGCAACTAGGAACAGATGTCACCAAAGAAGAAACAAAAGTAGCACCAACACCTCAGCCATTGAATGAAGAATCAGTATTGCAGCAGATATGTGCTGAAATAATTCAGATGTCACATGCATCCCACACCACAACTGATTCACCAACTGAACTGACTCAGTACTTGGCTGAGCCTATTATTTCACTTTTTGATGATCCTTTGACCTTCTGGAGAGAAAATTTATCTTTTCCGAATCTAATCTAAAACTGCTTGCCCAAAAGAAACTGGGCATTCCCCGTTTCTGTTGCTTCAGAGAAGTTATTTAGCACTTCTAATGGAATTTGCACCAAGAAACGAAATCGCCTCTCATCACAAAATATTCAGATATTAACATTTTTACATCAAAACTTAAGTTTAATATCCTAAAGCACTGTTAACAGCTCTGTATTTTCCCCCCTCAAATTGTTTATAATTTTAAACAGAAGAGACAGTGGTATGTTAACTGTGACATTTTTGAAGTTTAATGACCTACATGTAGCCTACATTGTATCATGACAAATAGTTAGCTTAGTTTTCATAATGATTTCTAGTTTTGTAAAGGACAGGAAGTCAAGTACTTGCAAAGTAGTGCCTGTCTACAAGTACTACTCAGTCAGTACTTGAATTCCTGTCCTTTTACATATTTCTTGTAGACTAGCAACCTACTTGCAACATTAACTTAGTTTTGTAATATGTTATAGTAATATAATGTTAAACTATTTATTTTGCTGCTTTGATGTACCAGGCATAAAGTAAATCTCACTTAACAGAGAGTCTTTTTAGCTTTTTGCAAACAAAACTATTCCAGGCAGCAGTTTTCTCTCATCCATTTTAGTGACAAATGTCTGCTTACAGTATGATAAATGAAAATATCGGTTTACAAGTATCGGATCGGTAAAATCCTAAGTATCGGAACCTTCATCGGTATCAGGTTTTTTCAGTATCGGGCTATCACTAGTGTGTATTGCCTCCTGCATACCTTCAGACANGAACCTTCATCGGTATCAGGTTTTTTCAGTATCGGGCTATCACTAGTGTGTATTGCCTCCTGCATACCTTCAGACATTAGTCGAGTCCATGCCATGTTGTCTTGCGGCACTTCTGCGTGCTTGGAGGGGCCCTACACGATATTAGGCAGGTGTACCAGTTTTTTTGACTCTTCAGTGTATGTATAGATGTCCAGAATCACCAGTGAGAATAAATCTGCTCTCATCTGTAAAGAGCATTTGATCCCATTACTGAGCTCCTCAGTACCTGTATTCCTGGCACCAAAGAAAATGCCATCTTCGATGGATAGGCATCAATGCCACACACTATACTATTCACAGAGCAAACAAACCATGTGTGTTGTGCAGTCCCCTGGCCATGGTAAATCATGTTAGGCATCCCGCAGTGTATGCATTGTCTTCCAATTTCATCTGCTGTCTCTTGTCAATTTATCGTCTGCAGGACAATATACAGGTTCTCCACTGCAGTGGTTACTTGTGTACTAAACCTTCGTGCAGCTGTTCCCATCATTAAAAATGCTATCCAAGTTTGTCACATACTGCTGTGTGTAAACCCGAACTCCTCTGCCACACTTCAATCTTCTTCCAACTTCGCTATGTTTCAACGTCGAGTAGTGTTGT
Organism: Clitarchus hookeri; assembly: GCA_002778355.1. Classification (NCBI taxonomy): domain Eukaryota; kingdom Metazoa; phylum Arthropoda; class Insecta; order Phasmatodea; family Phasmatidae; genus Clitarchus; species Clitarchus hookeri. The sequence goes on along the minus strand of NQII01004311.1, from coordinate 120,897 downwards.
TCAGACATTGTCTANCTCCTCTGCCACACTTCAATCTTCTTCCAACTTCGCTATGTTTCAACGTCGAGTAGTGTTGTTCAGACATTGTCTACGAGATTGTCTGTTGGCTATAATAGACAGAGAGCAACTTGACACTCTTCACAAACCAATGTGCATCGTACAATATTATCCACTGCAATGCTGACTGTACATTGTGCCTATGTTTATACACTTCACACACACCNTGACTGTACATTGTGCCTATGTTTATACACTTCACACACACCCCATAATATGCCATGCTGCATACATGCACATGCCCTACCATACCAGATTCTTACGACAATCTGATAGGACTTTCGGTTAATTCTTCCTGTTCATTCCGCTGTTATACTCATTTTTCCTCTTTATCCTTAATTTTTGAACACCAGTGTACCTATGGTGGTAGTCCATTCACAGTTACTTCCAACTTTTCCCAAACCCTGCTTAAGTTCTACTTCCAGGATATTCCTACACCTCATGCTAACAAAGCTTAACTAAGTCTACAAAATTACACCAAGGGACAGCGCACCGCATTCGTGCGCCGTCCCTTTAATAATATTTTACATAAGAACTACATATTACTAGGCATTACCAACACATCTATTTTCTCCCCGTTTTTATTCACAATAAATAATAAAATTTACGTGTAAAACATAAGTAGATATTCAATTTAACTAATAATAAGATTCTTTTACGTTAACAGAAATATAAAACGATTATGATACATGGCATATTTAGGAAAAATTCACGCATGCCATACATAAGGTGATTTTTCAAAGGTTTGTTTCAAAAAGTGTGAAGAAACCGCAAATACACTATATTAATAAAGTGATTCTGTTCAAATCCATTTGTTCTAAAATTTGACATTTTTAACATTTTGCCAATGCTTCAATTTGAGTCAGTCCTATTTTTACATTATGACAAATTTTAATGGTGTGGCTTATATTCAGAGCAATACTTTGTTCCACCAATATACTCATCTAAACTAACACTACAAGTGATACTAAATTCAGTTTACTTCTGAAAGTTTCATTGTAACTATTTTCTTTAATGGCTCAGAAGTAAAGTTATAACTGGGGAATTATTGTGGACCTGACTGTCACCATTATTTTATATGGCAAAGTTGTAAGAAGTGGCAGCACGTTGAAAAATTTTACACAATAACAACAGACAACTGTCCAGCGAAGTAGAATCTTGGCTGGTTAAAGATGCTCTGAACTGGGTCTATACCTGTCTTTAATACCTGACATAGGTCAAAATGAAAGAATCTTTGAACATAAAAATATCTGGGACAGGCTGTCTCACGTGAAGTCAATCTTTTCAATAAATGTATCATGGTGAAAAGAACACTTAAAACTGCAGGTTGTCATCAACTTGGGTAAATATGATGCTGCAATTGTCAGTTACATTTATTGACCATAAGTAACGCAACTTCAATTTCATATGTCTTGTTCAGTTGTTCAGGATCTACCTTTGGCTATAATAAACATTTCACAGCAGCATTACGTAATGCAACTACTTTCTTTCACTTGGGAAGGTAGCATTAACATAAAATCAGCTATAGTCGGTTCACGACTGGAAGAGACTTTCTTGAAGCCCTGCTAAAAATCTACTTTCAAGCCCATTTTGTATCCTTCCGCCAAAGGTAAACAAACATTGCCATGTGGCAGTCACATGGCAATGTTTACATGCAATGTTTACATTCCACTGTGTGTGTGTGT
>NQII01004311.1:105117-118447 GCA_002778355.1 Clitarchus hookeri | reverse complement strand
GAACCTTCATCGGTATCAGGTTTTTTCAGTATCGGGCTATCACTAGTGTGTATTGCCTCCTGCATACCTTCAGACATTAGTCGAGTCCATGCCATGTTGTCTTGCGGCACTTCTGCGTGCTTGGAGGGGCCCTACACGATATTAGGCAGGTGTACCAGTTTTTTTGACTCTTCAGTGTATGTATAGATGTCCAGAATCACCAGTGAGAATAAATCTGCTCTCATCTGTAAAGAGCATTTGATCCCATTACTGAGCTCCTCAGTACCTGTATTCCTGGCACCAAAGAAAATGCCATCTTCGATGGATAGGCATCAATGCCACACACTATACTATTCACAGAGCAAACAAACCATGTGTGTTGTGCAGTCCCCTGGCCATGGTAAATCATGTTAGGCATCGCGCAGTGTATGCATTGTCTTCCAATTTCATCTGCTGTCTCTTGTCAATTTATCGTCTGCAGGACAATATACAGGTTCTCCATTGCAGTGGTTACTTGTGTACTAAACCTTCGTGCAGCTGTTCCCATCATTAAAAATGCTATCCAAGTTTGTCACATACTGCTGTGTGTAAACCCGAACTCCTCTGCCACACTTCAATCTTCTTCCAACTTCGCTATGTTTCAACGTCGAGTAGTGTTGTTCAGACATTGTCTATGAGATTGTCTGTTGGCTATAATAGACAGAGAGCAACTTGACACTCTTCACAAACCAATGTGCATCGTACAATATTATCCACTGCAATGCTGACTGTACATTGTGCCTATGTTTATACACTTCACACACACTNCTGACTGTACATTGTGCCTATGTTTATACACTTCACACACACCCCATAATATGCCATGCTGCATACATGCACATGCCCTACCATACCAGATTCTTACGACAATCTGATAGGACTTTCGGTTAATTCTTCCTGTTCATTCCGCTGTTGTACTCATTTTTCCACTTTATCCTTAATTTTTGAACACCAGTGTACCTATGGTGGTAGTCCATTCACAGTTACTTCCAACTTTTTCCAAACCCTGCTTAAGTTCTACTTCCAGGATATTCCTACACCTCATGCTAACAAAGCTTAACTAAGTCTACAAAATTACACCAAGGGACAGCGCACCGCATTCGTGCGCAGTCCCTTTAATAATATTTTACATAAGAACTACATATTACTAGGCATTACCAACACATCTATTTTCTCCCCGTTTTTATTCACAATAAATAATAAAATTTACGTGTAAAACATAAGTAGATATTCAATTTAACTAATAATAAGATTCTTTTACGTTAACAGAAATATAAAACGATTATGATACATGGCATATTTAGGAAAAATTCATGCATGCCATACATAAGGTGATTTTTCAAAGGTTTGTTTCAAAAAGTGTGAAGAAACCGCAAATACACTATATTAATAAAGTGATTCTGTTCAAATCCATTTGTTCTAAAATTTGACATTTTTAACATTTTGCCAAAGCTTCAATTTGAGTCAGTCCTATTTTTACATTATGACAAATTTTAATGGTGTGGCTTATATTCAGAGCAATACTTTGTTCCACCAATATACTCATCTAAACTAACACTACAAGTGATACTAAATTCAGTTTACTTCTGAAAGTTTCATTGTAACTATTTTCTTTAATGGCTCAGAAGTGAAGTTATAACTGGGGAATTATTGTGGACCTGACTGTCACCATTATTTTACATGGCACAGTTGTAAGAAGTGGCAGCACGTTGAAAAATTCTACACAATAACAGCATACAACTGTCCAGCGAAGTAGAATCTTGGCTGGTTAAAGATGCTCTGAACTGGGTCTATACCTGTCCTTAATACCTGACATAGGTCAGAATGAAAGAATCTTTGAACATAAAAATATCTGGGACAGGCTGTCTCACGTGAAGTCAATCTTTTCAATAAATGTATCATGGTGAAAAGAACACTTAAAACATCAGGTCATCATCAACTTGGGTAAGTATGATGCTGCAATTGACAGTTACATTTATTGACCATAAGTAACGCAAATTCAATTTCATATGTCTTGTTTAGTTGTTAAGGATCTACCTTCGGCTATAATAAACATTTCACAGCAGCATTACGTAATGCGACTACTTTCTTTCACTTCAGCTATTCCTCCACAATCCATTTTATGTAAACTTACTCATGAGTTTAAGTGTCACATTTAAATCTAAAATTATACATAAGAAACTTAATGAATATACACATATTAAAAACGGAAATATATTTTTGTACATAAGATTACACATTTACTGTACTTCAGACATTTCCTACATAAAATTCAGCTTGAACCAAAGTTACAACTCTGCAAACAAAACCATCAAATTCAAAACCTTCTGCTTGGAAATCACATCAGCACACTGCCTGCCCAACATACTATATAAAAAAAATGGAATGGGGGTACTGTCCTCTGTATACATTTAACAGCAGGTACAATTGACATTTCCTTATTAAATAATGTTGTCACATAAACAAACCTAAATAAAAAAGTTATAAGTTTTCTAAAAAAAATGATTAACTCTCTAGTATTGTGGAGTGTGCTACCTACATACAAATCTATGGAAATAGCACATGCAAATAGAATACATGGAAGTATTGCTAATTAGAACAATTAAATATATTTTGTGAAATTAAAAAATTAATTCAAGCTCTTAATAGTTTTGAATATGCCATAGCAAAAAATACAGTAAAGCACTTGTGTACAAAAAAAAATTAATACAGTTTCATTTTAAAATGCTTCTGCTACTCAAAGGCATCTGTATTTAGAAAACTTAAAAATAATTTAAATTTATATCCATGTTTCTGCATTTTTTTTAATAAAATATACACACATTTATTTACAACCATGTACATACATGGCAGTGTAGGCATATTGAAATTACTANTTTTTTTAATAAAATATACACACATTTATTTACAACCATGTACATACATGGCAGTGTAGGCATATTGAAATTACTATTCAGAATGCACATTGTTAAAAAAAATATGAGCATTATTGTAATAAAAATTTAACAGCAATTTTGTTACATCATTTATAAAAATTCCATACATCACACAACATTTCATATTAAAACACAAAACTGCTCATCTAAAAAATTCCAGGAAAAATATTTAAGTTCAAATTTCACGTAAGAACAATTCCACAAAATTTTAGGAACATTTTCCTTCATCTTAAACTACAGGAAATAATCTGGTTGCTGTTTACGGAATGGTCTGCTGCCTCGATTTTCATTAGGTGCTGCCTCAAATATAATAAACTCCTGATGCAGGTTTTCACTGAGTTCAAGGATTGCTGCCACATTACCACAACGATAACAGTAGTTTGGAGCTGACCACACTGTCAGAAGTGTCTCATTGAAGTGCCACTTGTAGCCCTCCATTACCAACTGATGAGCTCTACACACAATGTCTATGTTGTTCATTGTGTTGAACTGAAATTAATATGCACAATGTTAATTTTTTACTTAGCATAATGTGTTAACAACCAAACCATATACCAACCATTCCAACACGGTTTGCTGGAACATAAACTAACAGTATGAGAAGTTTTTAAATTTTACAAATGATTTACCTAACTCTAAAGGATAACAGTTTGTATTTCAAATNACTAACAGTATGAGAAGTTTTTAAATTTTACAAATGATTTACCTAACTCTAAAGGATAACAGTTTGTATTTCAAATAAATTTATCTTCTTTGCAAATGATACGAGCTTAATATTAGGTAATAATAATTTTAGCAATTTACACCATAAAATTAATTTTGTTAACAGATTACACACCTGGTTCATAAAAATGAACTTTCATTAAACACCATAAAAACTTATCACTGTGNACTAACAGTATGAGAAGTTTTTAAATTTTACAAATGATTTACCTAACTCTAAAGGATAACAGTTTGTATTTCAAATTAATTTATCTTCTTTGCAAATGATACGAGCTTAATATTAGGTAATAATAATTTTAGCAATTTACACCATAAAATAAATTTTGTTAACAGATTACACACCTGGTTCATAAAAATGAACTTTCATTAAACACCATAAAAACTTATCACTGTGCGTGTGTGTATATATATATATATATCTATATACACACACACTCATGCACGCACACACATGCGCACACACACACACTATATATATATATAATATATAATTTTAACACATGGGAAAATCATCACAAATTGGAAGTAGTTTATAATTATTAACACCGACAACAAAANGCGTGTGTGTATATATATATATATATCTATATACACACACACTCATGCACGCACACACATGCGCACACACACACACACTATATATATATATATATAAAATATATAATTTTAACACATGGGAAAATCATCACAAATTGGAAGTAGTTTATAATTATTAACACCGACAACAAAANTAATATATAATTTTAACACATGGGAAAATCATCACAAATTGGAAGTAGTTTATAATTATTAACACCGACAACAAAAGTTTGGAGAGAGAGCATATGATACTAAATTTCTTGGTTTGCAAATAGACAATAAGTTGAAGTGGAAGGAACGTATAAATACAGTAAGTAAAAAAGTGGTATTGGGGTACATTGCGTTGTGTATACTAAGAGATCTTTCAAATCACGATACTACAACTGTGAAATTTTTTTTAGGTAGTTCAGAGTGCAACATTTTTATGCAATATTTCAAAAGTGCACGCAACACTGAAATGCACTGGTATGAATCAATCACAGGTTTGAAGTTTATTTTTTTAATAAAAGAACTTTATTTTAAAATTTATGATTTTTGGAAGATACATTAAGGCTATGTTAGTGAAAATATATATATAATTCTTGATTTATGCATTCTCCCATTTCCCTTTTATTAACTAGAAAAGAAATAGCTTATTCACATTGATGAATAATAGATTATAAACTCATTAATTCATCAAATTTTTTTTTATTTTTTAAGCACTCAAATAATGAGTTTGTTTTATTAGTATTATTTTTAAAAACTTGAATAAAAATAATATTGACTTTTTATAACACTTAATACAAAGTCTGGTTAGATTTTAAAATTAATTTAAGAGTAAAATAAATGTTTGCTGGGTTCTGTTTTTAGTTCTCAAAATGAACTCATTGGTTTTCTCATTAAAACTTGGTTTTCACAGCTGGCAGTGTACGAGAATGTCAAGCCCTGCTTTCTGGAAATTCTAACCACCCGACTCTATGTAAAAAGAAACACACGGTTGCAGCCACCAGTAACAAAANGCCCTGCTTTCTGGAAATTCTAACCACCCGACTCTATGTAAAAAGAAACACACGGTTGCAGCCACCAGTAACAAAAACTAGTTTACAACAAAATAGTGATGGTTGGATATCAGTGTGTTGTGTGAATGCAGGGCTGTGAAATTACATGCCTTTTTTTTAGCCTACTTTCTGAAGGAAAGATAGGCAATGAGATCATGTTCCTGTCTGTGTGTATGTCCCCTCTAANGCCCTGCTTTCTGGAAATTCTAACCACCCGACTCTATGTAAAAAGAAACACACGGTTGCAGCCACCAGTAACAAAATCTAGTTTACAACAAAATAGTGATGGTTGGATATCAGTGTGTTGTGTAAATGCAGGGCTGTGAAATTACATGCCTTTTTTTTTAGCCTACTTTCTGAAGGAAAGATAGGCAATGAGATCATGTTCCTGTCTGTGTGTATGTCCCCTCTAANCTTTTTTTTAGCCTACTTTCTGAAGGAAAGATAGGCAATGAGATCATGTTCCTGTCTGTGTGTATGTCCCCTCTAAAAAACTTTTGAACCGATGAACCAGATTTCACAAAACTCTGTACACATATAGTATTTAGTAAGGACATCAAACTTTTATAGTTTTCGACCATGCAGGGTGCTTATTTAAAAATCAGCAACCATTTAACCAATTCAAACCAAATGACGTATGTTGACAGTGCATTATGTAAGTATTGAATTTAGTTAGAGAGGGATACTGTTATTGGTCAGCCATGAAAGAATTAAGCCCTTAAATTATATCTCAAAAACTACTAAACCGATTCCCACCAAATTTGGCATACAAGCAATACTATGGCAGGCCACATAACACATAAACAACACAAGCAATTTAACTGGATGAGGCACTTATTTTCAAAATGGAGATCATTCCGGATGTTTATGAACAAATGATAATAAACACCAAAGTGGGGTAGATAGTAGAAATGAAGCATATTTAATCAAGGAACCAATAATCTATCGTCCATAGTTAACCCTCTGATGGCAGTGGCAATGTGCAGGGGCAGGTAGGCAATCACAACAACAAGGCTAGGTACAGTCAGTGCAATGAAATGACACTTTATTTACACATTTGGACTGAAGGAATGGAGACACAGTGTCTGTTCCATGTCTCTGTTCAAAGTGTATGTTTAAACTGTCTGCCACCATTGGCCACACAGGCGATGCAGCGCTGAAGCATGTAGCGACGCACATGTGCAAAGGTTTCCGGCACAATGAGCTCATCCCTCGTTATCAAGTGGTGTGGCATATACCATCGATTTAATGTGGCCCCACAACCAGAAGTCAGGTGGTGTGATGTCAGGTGAGCATGGTGGCCAAACTATGGGGCCTCCCCTACCTATCCATCTACTGGTTCGGGAAGTGCATGTCGAGGTGCCGGCGAAACATAATGGCAAAATGAGACAGGGCCCCGTCCTGCTGAAACCACATTGCCTCACGAGCAACTAAAGGAACTTCCTCCAAATATTCTGGTAATACGTCCTGCAGGAACTGTATACACATAGCACCTCCAAGACTGTGACTGTGCGGTACCGAGTGGTGTTGTCAGGCACGCAGACCTGCGCATAGGCTGGTTACAGTGNACCTCCAAGACTGTGACTGTGCGGTACCGAGTGGTGTTGTCAGGCACGCAGACCTGCGCATAGGCTGGTTACAGTGGCAGTTAAACAAAGATGTATACCTGCCCCTGCACATTGCCACTGCCATTAGCAGGTTAACTATGGACAATAGATTATTGGTTCCTTGAGAAATATGCTCCATTTGTACTTATCTACCCCACTCTGGTGTTTATTATTAATTTGATCATAAACAACGGCTATGAATATTTTAGGTTAATTTTCTATATCTACCATACCATTTGGNACCTCCAAGACTGTGACTGTGCGGTACCGAGTGGTGTTGTCAGGCACGCAGACCTGCGCATAGGCTGGTTACAGTGCCAGTTAAACAAAGATGTATACCTGCCCCTGCACATTGCCACTGCCATTAGCAGGTTAACTATGGACAATAGATTATTGGTTCCTTGAGAAATATGCTCCATTTTTACTTATCTACCCCACTCTGGTATTTATTATTAATTTGATCATAAACAACGGCTATGAATATTTTAGGTTAATTTTCTATATCTACCATACCATTTGGCCAAATTCGACAAAACTAGGCATGTTGAAAGTTTCTATTAGAAGCATCAAATTTGCAGATAAATAGCCTCTTTGTCTGCAATTTTATAAAATATTGCAACATTAAAGAATAAAACTTTTATGTAATCTCGAGAAACAATCAACCGATTCCTACCAAATTTGGTGTTACAGCGGGCCATGTAAAACAATATGTCAAATTTTCAGGTTAATAAATCCTGTCTGCCAAAACATTTCACTGATTAAAACTGAATTGATGCTCCTACTCTTACCTCCATAATTCAGTTTGTTGCATGAAAGATTACAGTAAGAGGAGTTCTGGGTTCAAATCCTGCATGAGACACATGTGTATTTGTAATTGTCTCAATAGTGTTGCACAATGTTATGAGTGGCTTCCTTTGTCTTCGTAATCATCCCCTCCTCCCCTTGGGCGTGATTTAATATCACTGGTAACTGGAGGAGGGAAAGCAGAATTACATAGTCCCACAGAACACTGACATGTGCCTCGATAAGGCTATCAGAACTGAAGTCTCTCCCGACCCTGGAAGATGGAATGAATTGGGTAGTCGCTGCGAAGAAGCTTCTGAGCCAGATCAGCTGAGCTATATAAGCATTGTCATGCTTGTGCCGAGTGTCTGGATCCTAGTACGGTAATTAGCACGAGGTGTATGGTACCATCAGAAGGAGTTACTACAGTGACCAGTAAGTGTAGTATTAAACTAAAGTTTTGTGCATGTTGAAATATAGACTCAAAAAATGTATCACACAAAAAAAATTTCATAAAACTTTATATTTTTTTTCTCCAGAGAAGTAATAAAAATAAAATTGCAAGAAAATTATTTTCCGAGAATACATAATTTGGTAAATCGCAAATCAGTGCCACAATTTCCACATGAAATGGTGCGCATTAGTTGAACAGTGATGAGTTGACTTGACTACTCAAGCTGGTAGCCGGCAATAGATAGATGACTTCATGTTCATGTTAAGGGTATTGCTACGTAAATACAATATGTAAGGCAGGAAATGCACATCTGTAATCACATTGAATGTAATTGTATCATTAATAACTGAAGGGAAACATTTAAATGTGATCATTATCACAGTACATGATGTTCCGTGATTAGAGTTGCAACAATCTAACTAGCCAATGCAATTTACCACTGCTCTTTGCTCAGAATTGTGTGACGAGTGTCATTTCACATAAAAAAAATTCCACCTCATGACTGTTTACCCTCGACGTGATTACATGCAGTCCGGATGCACCCATGGTACCTAAACACTTTCATCTTAATATCTAAAGGTTCCTAATATAGTCAACATACCTCTTGTACGATGTCTGCACCAAACAGATACCCAGCTCCTCGTGGACTGACTCCCCAGCCCTGGGTCTCCTCCGGGTCAGACCACAGCAAGTCGCACATGGCCCCATCATGAGGCACTTCTTGCTTGCGGTCAATGGCTCGTATTTGGTCCAGTGTTTGTATGGAAGGAGACAGGCCTCCATGAACACAAAATATTTTGCCATCTATGATGGCTGAAAGGCTAAGGTAGTCGAATAGGTCTGTACAATATTTCCACACTGCCATGCTCCCATACTTCTTAAGGCATTCATCGTAGAATCCGTACACCTGAAGGTTGCAATACTACATTTGTTATACAATACAAACATTCAAACACAATTACAGTAAGTGTTCAAAAAAGTACTGCTTCAAGAATGCCAAAGAAATATTTTCTATGCTTAAACAAAACTACATTTTTGACAAATTTAACTACTCTTACAAAAAAAAAAAGTAACAAACTGATGTAAGTATCATGCAATTATTTTTTGGTATGAAGAAAATATTACAAAGCTACAATCAATAGTCCTGTTGTCACCTCGAATGAACACGACCAAACTATTTTATTGTCTCTAACATTTTTTAATGTTTAAACAAATCTTGAAGCTATGCCTAATATGAATCTCATAATTACATCAGAAACTAAAGCAAGTGCATAGGTCCTATAATAATTACTGAAAGTAAAAGTTCAACACACGGAGAGATAAGAAACATTAATGAAGAAATTACCTAATTTATAAGTTAACATGTTTAAAATAACAATCACTCAGCTTTATTGAATAAAAGGCACCTACATGTGACAATTTAAATCCATACATAAAACAGATGTAACTGCAGAACAATATTAAATTAAAAAATCTATTTGACATCTGCACTGAAATTTGTATGTGTGCATGTATGTGAATGAATGAATGAATGAATTGATACAAAACACAGCAAGTAAGGCAAGCTTTAGAGAATGAGCAAATCAACAGGTTCCCCAAGCTTTCTGGGGATGGAATGGTGAGAGATTGTGATGTGGAAAATAAACAGCTACTGAAGAAGCTTTAACTTTTGATACCTCTGATATGAGACAGGTATGTTACTGCTAAACCACTAGGAAGCCCCATGCTTTATAGATGACCACTTACATATGACTATATTAAATTGGATGAAAATTTTAGTCTAAAACATTTTGGGTTCTAAATTGTTGCTCATGTACTGTTAAGTTATGTATCTGTCTACCTACCTTAACTGACCTCATATAACTATGGCAAGCAATTAAATTAAAATTGATCAAGATGAAATGGCCCACACAGGAATTCAATGATCTGACATTATTTTGATTTTAATATTTTTGGTGTTGGTTCAGTAGCTGCAATTCTTTCAAAAGGTATAACAGTTTCTGCAAATTAGGATGATTTGCAGAAACTGAGGTATTTCATCAACCTATATTTATTTTAGCATTGGATTAAAAACAATTTGTCCAAAAGAAAATGAACTGCAAATCTGCATTTCTAAAATATGACATTCTGTCCTTTAAGCTTAGCTTTCTTNCTGAGAAACATGCACGACAGCAATGTAGCAGGACCCTGCCCCAGGTCATCTGGGGGGAAGAGGTTCATCATGGTGGTCACCAACAACTTCTCGAGGTGGGTCGAGGCGTATCCTGTTAGCAGCGCACGAGCCATGTGTGTCGCCAAGGTCCTGCAGGCAGACTTCTTCCTCGGGTGGGGTTATCCGCAGAATATACTTACCAATAATGGCACGCAATTCACTGGCAGGAAATGGCGCGAGTTGTGTATCCGTTGGGGAGTGAAGCGTAATGCGCCCAACCACCCCTCCCGCTGGCAGGCATGGCTGCGTTATGGCAGGCCAAGAACACAACATAATTTGTAGGACTATTAAAAAGGCAAATATCAAAAGCAACAGAAAGACACACTAAGAGTGTGAACACTCAAAGATGTCCCTAGCAACGTTTCAGTGTTTTTATTTTGTAATTTTCAAATTCACTTGTTTTTCATCTCCATTGTTTAACCCTCATTTCATGCCATCCAAGCTTAAATTGCAATTGTTATTATTTTGTTAATGTTAAATGCAAGTACTTGTGTCATTTACTAGTTGCAAGCAGAAAGTAGTGCAGGCGAACTGCGTGCGGCCATAGTTCACACAGCGCAAGCTTGCCAGATTCAGTCGCTGTCTAGTGTATCAAAGGCTCCGGGCGAATTCAACTTTTGAGCACCAAATCATGTAGTTTTCAAAAGTAACGTCATTCTTAGAACAGTTTTCATTTAATTGTCACCCAGAGTCGCCACCCCTTCTTCCTTAGGACTTACACGCCTGGGGAAGCATAATTTCCACTTAAATCCATAATGGCCATTCGCACCTTTTTTGCAGCATAGCCTATCTGGCGGGCTTGCAGGCCAGAACCTGCATAAGTTGTCATGTAATGTGATGTAATTGTTTGTGCAAGGGTAATTACACATGAGTTTTTATAATTCATGTCTTTTATTTAAGCACTGCCTTCGGGCGTTTTGGGGCCCTACAACCCACCTTTACTCAATTCAACAAAAGTTACCTTAAAATTCAGTAAGAGGGAGGGGGGAGAGAGAAAGAGAGAGCTGAAGGTGCCATGGTGATGTGCGCAAGAAATCTGTCATTGTGTTCTACGTAAACAGAATGAATGTAATAATAAGTATGTCAATGCAGTGACTTTGTGTATTTGCAACCCACTGCATTTCAGTACTGAGATTTGCACTGCCAACAGCAAACTGACTGCCAATTTGGACTGTTTTTATAAATGGTATAAAATTTTCTTTTTGGAAAATTGACACACTAGTTATAACACAAAACTTCATATTTCCATGCTGTATTCATACCAGATTTATAGTAACCTAAAATGGTTTGTTGCACTATTCACTGCTTTTATTTGATATAAAATGAGGTTATATATTATGTATTGTTATGCATTATGTATACACTAATACTCTGAAAGGTTATGTATACACACTCAAACTGAAAGCAACAGAATTTTAATTTGAAAATATTGTAATTTTATGCAGTGTTACAAACTGGAAATCAAAGCAAAATTTAATCCTTTATCTAAATTGAATATGGATACACTACCTGAATAGAGCAAGTAGTATTAAACTAAAGTTTTGTGCATGTTGAAATATAGACTCAAAAAATGTATCACACAAAAAAAATTTCATAANTCGGTGCCTGGGGGACATTAACTCTGACCATATAAGCCACCATGTCTTCAACAGTGTACCAAAGCTAGATGAGTTATCTTCAACTTAGGCCAAATACACAAATGCTATCTAGTGCTTGAATTTGAAACTACATATATGGCCATTTACAGTCTATAGATTCGAATATGGCCTTTTCAATGAACATAAACCTGGGAATCCCAAATTTTGCAGATGTGGCCATATTACTCTCGGTGTGTGAAACTGCCTTTCTGTAAAACAATTTGGAACAAGAGATTTTCATGTCTTTGCCTGAAGGTTTTGAAGAAGAGGAAGGGAAAAAACACATGTGTTACCACCATACAGCAACATCAAAGATGCCCTCAGTTCCTTAGGGTAAGTCAAGGTCATGTCATCTCTTGACCTCAAGAGCGGCTATTGGCAAGTGCCCATCAAACTTGAAGACTGCCCTCGACGGAATGCGTTTTCAGTTCTGCGCCATACTGTTACGACTGAAGTGTGCACCAGCCACCTTCCAGGCGATGATGGTCACAGTGTTGGACGGCCTCATTGGCAAATTCACACTCGTCTACCTGGATGACGTGGTGATATGTCAGCAAGTTGGGAGGAGCACTTATACCACCTGTCACTTATACTCGAGAGGTTGGACATAAACGGTCTCACGTGTGCAACTGCAAAATGCCACCTTGGAAAGACCAGCATCGACTTCCTGGGGCATGTCGTCGACGAGGAAGACAATAAACCCAACACCGAACAAATGCGATTGACTGATATGTACCCACCACCATGTATGCGCAAGCAGCTCCAAAAGTTCTTAGGGCTAATAAACTGGCTCCGGGAGCACATCCAGGACTTCGCTGTCATTACCGCACCACTCACTGACCTGCTGTCAACCCAGCGGCGGTTTCAATGGAACAGTGCCGCTGATGACGCCTTCCAGAAAATCAAGTCACTTTTGCAAGCGTGCCGACATTGGCGAGGTATGATGCCACAAAACACCTCTACTTGCAGACTGGTGCCAACCAAGAAGGACTCGGTGCAGTGCTTTACCAGTGGAGGGACAATGGCAAACGTCACGTCATTGACTTTGCGAGTTCCAAGTTCAGACCAACTGAGCGGAGGTACGACATCCACAAATGTGAATGCTTAGCCGTGGTATGGTCCATCAAGAAGTACCGAGCATACTTGGAGTACCAGCACTTCACGTTTTGCACCGACAATTGCTGCTTAGTCTGGCTTCACACCATGCGGAAAGCATGCAGCAAGTTGACCCGTGGGTACAAGCACAGCTAGAGTGCGCACTCACCAGCAAGCAGAAAGACTGTTGCGCCCAGCGTTGGCGTGTAATAGATGCTATTTAGAAACGTGTTCACCTAGTAACCATGA
>NQII01004311.1:0-104688 GCA_002778355.1 Clitarchus hookeri | reverse complement strand
TTTCAGTGTTTTTATTTTGTAATTTTCAAATTCACTTGTTTTTCATCTCCATTGTTTAACCCTCATTTCATGCCATCCAAGCTTAAATTGCAATTGTTATTATTTTGTTAATGTTAAATGCAAGTACTTGTGTCATTTACTAGTTGCAAGCAGAAAGTAGTGCAGGCGAACTGCGTGCGGCCATAGTTCACACAGCGCAAGCTTGCCAGATTCAGTCGCTGTCTAGTGTATCAAAGGCTCCGGGCGAATTCAACTTTTGAGCACCAAATCATGTAGTTTTCAAAAGTAACGTCATTCTTAGAACAGTTTTCATTTAATTGTCACCCAGAGTCGCCACCCCTTCTTCCTTAGGACTTACACGCCTGGGGAAGCATAATTTCCACTTAAATCCATAATGGCCATTCGCACCTTTTTTGCAGCATAGCCTATCTGGCGGGCTTGCAGGCCAGAACCTGCATAAGTTGTCATGTAATGTGATGTAATTGTTTGTGCAAGGGTAATTACACATGAGTTTTTATAATTCATGTCTTTTATTTAAGCACTGCCTTCGGGCGTTTTGGGGCCCTACAACCCACCTTTACTCAATTCAACAAAAGTTACCTTAAAATTCAGTAAGAGGGAGGGGGGAGAGAGAAAGAGAGAGCTGAAGGTGCCATGGTGATGTGCGCAAGAAATCTGTCATTGTGTTCTACGTAAACAGAATGAATGTAATAATAAGTATGTCAATGCAGTGACTTTGTGTATTTGCAACCCACTGCATTTCAGTACTGAGATTTGCACTGCCAACAGCAAACTGACTGCCAATTTGGACTGTTTTTATAAATGGTATAAAATTTTCTTTTTGGAAAATTGACACACTAGTTATAACACAAAACTTCATATTTCCATGCTGTATTCATACCAGATTTATAGTAACCTAAAATGGTTTGTTGCACTATTCACTGCTTTTATTTGATATAAAATGAGGTTATATATTATGTATTGTTATGCATTATGTATACACTAATACTCTGAAAGGTTATGTATACACACTCAAACTGAAAGCAACAGAATTTTAATTTGAAAATATTGTAATTTTATGCAGTGTTACAAACTGGAAATCAAAGCAAAATTTAATCCTTTATCTAAATTGAATATGGATACACTACCTGAATAGAGCAAGTAGTATTAAACTAAAGTTTTGTGCATGTTGAAATATAGACTCAAAAAATGTATCACACAAAAAAAATTTCATAAAACTTTATATTTTTTTTCTCCAGAGAAGTAATAAAAATAAAATTGCAAGAAAATTATTTTCCGAGAATACATAATTTGGTAAATCGCAAATCAGTGCCACAATTTCCACATGAAATGGTGCGCATTAGTTGAACAGTGATGAGTTGACTTGACTACTCAAGCTGGTAGCCGGCAATAGATAGATGACTTCATGTTCATGTTAAGGGTATTGCTACGTAAATACAATATGTAAGGCAGGAAATGCACATCTGTAATCACATTGAATGTAATTGTATCATTAATAACTGAAGGGAAACATTTAAATGTGATCATTATCACAGTACATGATGTTCCGTGATTAGAGTTGCAACAATCTAACTAGCCAATGCAATTTACCACTGCTCTTTGCTCAGAATTGTGTGACGAGTGTCATTTCACATAAAAAAAATTCCACCTCATGACTGTTTACCCTCGACGTGATTACATGCAGTCCGGATGCACCCATGGTACCTAAACACTTTCATCTTAATATCTAAAGGTTCCTAATATAGTCAACATACCTCTTGTACGATGTCTGCACCAAACAGATACCCAGCTCCTCGTGGACTGACTCCCCAGCCCTGGGTCTCCTCCGGGTCAGACCACAGCAAGTCGCACATGGCCCCATCATGAGGCACTTCTTGCTTGCGGTCAATGGCTCGTATTTGGTCCAGTGTTTGTATGGAAGGAGACAGGCCTCCATGAACACAAAATATTTTGCCATCTATGATGGCTGAAAGGCTAAGGTAGTCGAATAGGTCTGTACAATATTTCCACACTGCCATGCTCCCATACTTCTTAAGGCATTCATCGTAGAATCCGTACACCTGAAGGTTGCAATACTACATTTGTTATACAATACAAACATTCAAACACAATTACAGTAAGTGTTCAAAAAAGTACTGCTTCAAGAATGCCAAAGAAATATTTTCTATGCTTAAACAAAACTACATTTTTGACAAATTTAACTACTCTTACAAAAAAAAAAAGTAACAAACTGATGTAAGTATCATGCAATTATTTTTTGGTATGAAGAAAATATTACAAAGCTACAATCAATAGTCCTGTTGTCACCTCGAATGAACACGACCAAACTATTTTATTGTCTCTAACATTTTTTAATGTTTAAACAAATCTTGAAGCTATGCCTAATATGAATCTCATAATTACATCAGAAACTAAAGCAAGTGCATAGGTCCTATAATAATTACTGAAAGTAAAAGTTCAACACACGGAGAGATAAGAAACATTAATGAAGAAATTACCTAATTTATAAGTTAACATGTTTAAAATAACAATCACTCAGCTTTATTGAATAAAAGGCACCTACATGTGACAATTTAAATCCATACATAAAACAGATGTAACTGCAGAACAATATTAAATTAAAAAATCTATTTGACATCTGCACTGAAATTTGTATGTGTGCATGTATGTGAATGAATGAATGAATGAATTGATACAAAACACAGCAAGTAAGGCAAGCTTTAGAGAATGAGCAAATCAACAGGTTCCCCAAGCTTTCTGGGGATGGAATGGTGAGAGATTGTGATGTGGAAAATAAACAGCTACTGAAGAAGCTTTAACTTTTGATACCTCTGATATGAGACAGGTATGTTACTGCTAAACCACTAGGAAGCCCCATGCTTTATAGATGACCACTTACATATGACTATATTAAATTGGATGAAAATTTTAGTCTAAAACATTTTGGGTTCTAAATTGTTGCTCATGTACTGTTAAGTTATGTATCTGTCTACCTACCTTAACTGACCTCATATAACTATGGCAAGCAATTAAATTAAAATTGATCAAGATGAAATGGCCCACACAGGAATTCAATGATCTGACATTATTTTGATTTTAATATTTTTGGTGTTGGTTCAGTAGCTGCAATTCTTTCAAAAGGTATAACAGTTTCTGCAAATTAGGATGATTTGCAGAAACTGAGGTATTTCATCAACCTATATTTATTTTAGCATTGGATTAAAAACAATTTGTCCAAAAGAAAATGAACTGCAAATCTGCATTTCTAAAATATGACATTCTGTCCTTTAAGCTTAGCTTTCTTTCTAACAAGTCCAGTTTTCTTTGGGAAGTTTTTACAGAAAGGAAAAGATATTTTTTATGCAAACATGAAAACTATTGAACATTACCCCTAATCTTAAGTGATTGAGGAAGTAAGGAGAGGAGACCAAGACTTGAGAACAGAGATGGTAGGAGAGTTGTAGAGGGACAGAGAACATAGAAGATGGAGGCAATTTACCAAACTGACCCAGTCATATGCTAGAAACAGTCAAATACAATTTTAATGATCATGTCGAGAGGTTTTAGTCAGCACTTACCAGCAAGGTCTTGAGTACTGGTGAAAGTGATGTGAGGTGTATATGGAGCAGCAGCGAAATGCAGGTGTGAGGAAGATGGGAGTATCCTAAGAACACCAGCCAGCTAACTACAAGTCTGTCACATTTCCCACATCAAAATCTAGGTATTGTGTGGGACTCAGCTCTCCGACCCTGAAAGTGCTAGAGGTGGGGTTGTGAGGTAAAAGAGGTCGAGTTAGGAGGAGCAGCTGGCGGTGGAGGAAGTATCTCACTGCTAATGGGCTCTGCATTGTGTAGTGTCCGCCCTGAAAGAATCGTTCACGCAAGTGCATAGTGAGCTTTCGGTGACAGTTTACTGTACAAGAGTCTTTTTGCAATTATTATTCTCTTTTCATAGTTTTAAAACGGTCAGGAATATAAAATGTCGCCCCCAAAGAACAAAGTTAACCAAATTAAAGGACTCGAGGTAATAAGTCACGTTATTGAAAAATGTGATCATGAGGAAAATAACAAGTCCTTTTCTTTTTTTGGCAAAACAGGCAACCCACTGCGCAGCATTTTATACTGGTATCAGTGAAACAATCATAAAATAAATACATAAGGAAAACAAAAGATGTAGTGAATCAGACCCCCATTTCACCCTTTTTGGTGTTGAATTTTGAAGAATCCCCCCTTACTGGGTGCCTACAACACATAACGATGTTTCCTCCAAATTTTATATTTCTAGAACCAATGGTTGAGGCTGGGTGTTGCTATGTCAGTCACTCAGTCAGTCTTTCCTTTTATATAATATAAATGGCTAGAGAAGAAAGGTGTAGATATATAAAGTTGACTTTATAAACATGTTGATATGAAAATATTAAGACAGAAATCATTGATGCAGAATTAGCAGTCCACGTCACACGGTTCTCAGAATACAGCCATACATGTGCGATCTGAATGTGATTGAGCTGGCATGGGTGAAAATAAAGAGATTAGTTAGAAAAATGAACGTGACTGGTGACCTATCACTTAAAATGCTTACAGAACTTGCTATTTCATCAGTCACCATACAAAACTGGGAAGGGTATTGAAAATGTGCAGAAAAAATAGAACAACAGTACTGGCAAACAGACTGCATTCTTCCGAACATAGTGGACGATATAATCATCAATTTAGGAGCCGATAGCAGTGATGGTAATAGTGACAGTGACAGCAATAAGAAGAATTCAGTAGCTGACAGCATTGCTTCTGCATGCGAGGTGTCTGGGACAGAGGAAGACTTGGCGCAGCCACTTATAAATGGTGAGCAAATGTTTTTGCTCCAGAGAGTAGTCTGTTGCAACACCATTGCCTATCTGTGTTACCGCCTGCTGCGTTTGAAAAGGGGAAGGGGGACACATGCCACCCTCTTCTGTATTCCTTCAAGACTCAGAGAGTTGGGACCCTCACAGTAAGCCTGCCAGGAATCTAACCTGGTCTGCCTTGGTGGGAGGCTAGTAGTCTAACCAATGCACCATCGGCCCTGACAACGACTACGACGACGATGATGATCTCAATGTAATCCTTCAAGATGTTAGGGGCTGTTTGTTGTATAAAACTTCATATATTTTTACATAAATAATTAACAATAAAATCGGAAATATAAGCAAGTGGTTAAAAATTTAAAAGAAAATTAACCTACCAAAAGTAATCCACGCCCAAAAAAAATTACACCACCAAAAGAGTAAAAATGATCTAACTATATTACGCATACCTGAGTAATCTGTCTGGATTCATGGTTTCCTCTGATCAGTGTTATACGATCCGGATATCGTACCTGTAACATTACCAAGAATCAAATATTTATGTAAATATAAAATATCTGAATGCACCTTAACCACCCAAGTGTCGTGTTGTAATCTGTAATACCATTGGTGATCCAATGTTTTATCCCCAAAAATATTATGTAAAATACTTCCTAGAGAATGCATCTAAAAAACCAAATGTATTCTTTACACAGAAACACCAAAATTAAATTCCCAATAGTTTTCTTTTATCTTGCTAGCAAGTGAGCTCTGAACTGTAAACAGATCTAGAGAACTTAGAAGCATTTTTCCCTCTAGAAAATATTATTTTAATTAAACATAGTCTTTATCATGTGAGTTTATGGCTAGTACCATTTTCATTTTTAAAGGTGCACAACAAGACAAGGGCACAAAGTATTACAGAAGCTCCATTAAGTTACTACCCACATTAAACAAAATGGCCACAACAATGTGATAATTTGGTTTTCTTGTAAAAGAAACTTTGGTCAGATAACTGTACTTTTTGGTAATTATGCAGTTTCGGGGTTTTTCTGAACAAAACGTCCTAGACCAACAAAAGTAGCATTAATGGGTTCTTCACAGCTTACCTTGTTTATATCTAGGAGGGAGTCGTGTTAAAATAAGTAGAACATATTAAATTTTTTTAAACAAAATTGTGAAATGTACAAGCAGTTTGGCCGGTCTATTTACGTTGATTGCCATTATTAATGGCAGCGCACTGCTGATCCGACGCTACCTAGCGGCCACGGATGTCATTACGGGCATTTTAACGGTCAATTTTTAAGCAGGTCAGTAGGTATTGCGCCTTTGCCGGCGCAATTCTTGTCGTCCTAATCCGAGGGATTTAAAACGGAGAAAGCAAGAACAAGTGTTTGTGTGCATTATATTAGCCTATGAGGGAGTGTTTGTGTGCATTATATTTGCCAATGAACGAGTGTTAGTACGTAATATTCGGCTATGAACGAGTACTTAAGTGCGTAATATTCACGTATGTGGAGTTTTAGTGGAACATGGTGTTTCACAGAGTGAGGTAAAGTTGAACTGGCCATTGACAGAGTAATATACCAGCCTACCTAGGTGAGTAAATTTATAGTCTTTTGGGGTGTTTTACGGTTCCTTTATATCCCTAAAATCCAAAATTCGTAGTTTTGTGTAAAACCCTACAATCCTAGGTTAGTGTAAAATCCTACAATTGTAGGTTAGTGTAAAACGCTACAATCCTAGGTTAGTTTAAAACCCAAAAACCTAGGTTAGTTTAAATCATAGGTTAGTGTGTAACCCTACAATCCTAGGTTAGTGTATAACCCTACAATCCTAGGTTAGATTAACACCCTACAATCCTAGGTTAGATTTAAACCCAACAATTATAGGTTATTTTAAAAATGTAAAATATTAATTCACTCATTGTGGGGTTAGGCTCTGTTAGGTTAGGTGGGCACATTTTACGAAATTAGTCATACGTTAATGATCCTAGTATATTCGTGTTCTTCGTAATTAGTCAAGTGGAACCATACCCTTTTTGGGCTTTTTTTTTTCCCAGAAAAGCCCCTAAACTGCATAATTACATACTTTTTATGTTTTATTTTCACATTTTTGTACGTATATATTGGTAACCAGAACTTATTATCTGAACTTGTTATCTATTTCACAAAATTGGATTATTCATGTTTATCAGTGTGCCTATTTATGGCAGAGATGAAAAATCAAATGTTGCTTATCGCAGTACTCCCACCACCATTTCTTCTGTTGTTGGAATAAATGAAAAATAGGCAAAACCAAACACTATTATAATAGATAGGTCTACGAAAGTTGACTCACCACTTAAATAATTACATGTTTGAAAAAGCTGAATAACAGACTTTGAGAGAAAAAATAATACAATTAATAGGGTAAAACAAAATTTACACATTCATAAATAAACATCACAATCCCAGCTGCATGCACAGAATGAAGCAGGTATCTGTGCACTTGCTGTTGTTCATGTTCCAAGATGTAGAATGGCTCACATTATGAAAGAATTAAATTTTCTAGAGCAATTTGCAGACACGTTTAACATTTTTCGAGCTTTTCTGCATTCATTTCATCTGTATTTTTCTAATTTTTTCGTGACTTTTGCCCTACTATTTTTTGTGGATCTTCATATCAATCCCAAATATAGCAGTTCAAAGTATGTACTGTGAACATAATGTGTGTATGGATAGGTAGCTATTAAATGTTATAACTTTGTAAATGTTTACGTGTTCATCATCATAACTTGGTAATTATTAAGTTTAGGGGCTTTTCTGAAAAACACAATAAAAATTCAAAATTATGATATATTTCTACTCTACTAATGATGCAGAACACGAATATACTAGGGGCATTAACGTCCGACTAATTTTGTAATATGTGCCCACCTAACCTAACCCCACAATGGATGAATCACTATTTTACATTTTTAAACTAACCTAGGATTGTTGGGTTTTACGCTAACCTAGGATGTTTGGGTTTTACACTGAAGTACGAATGTAGGATTGTAGGGATTTAAAAGAACCATAAAACACACCAAAAGAATGTAAATTGACTCACCTAGGTAGGGGGCTGGTATAATTCCTCTGATGTTAATAGACGTAAAGAAACATATTTCGAAAGTTTTTTTAAATATGTTCTACTTATTTTAACATTACGGCGTATTGAATATGAACAAGGTAAGCTGTGCAGAACTCATTAATGCAACTTTTGTTGGTCTAGGACGTTTCGTTCAGAAACGTAAACAAACTTGCTATACTTTTCATTTCACAATTTTGTTCAATTTTTAAAAATATATTGTACTTATTTTTAAGCTACGCCCCTAGTATATTCGTGTTCTACATGATCAGTAGAGTAGAAATACATCATAATTTTGAATTTTTGTTGTGTTTTTCAGAAAAGCCCCTAAACTTAATAATTACCCATAACTTTATATGTATAATGTTTACATTAATTGTAACCTAAGTGATATTTTTTTTGTGTTCTCCAAACCCTTTGCTTTCAAAACTCATTCTTTTTCAGCACACTGAAGGCAAATATAAAAACACATCCCACATAAATAAAGACTATCTTTGATATAGTCATTTAAGGTTGCACTACAATTGATTTAGCACAGAAAGCAGCACATGCACAGAACACATGTACAGCACAAACATACAAGCTACAATTAAATCAGCAACACACACACACACACACACACAAACAACAGAAGTTGCTTGCCATTAAAATTAACAAGTACATGCATAGAACAATGTAAGTTGTTACTAAAATTAAAGGAATCGTTTTACACTAAATGAAGCAGTTTTGTATTATCTCTGGTACTGGGTACCAAAAAGTACTAGATTATAATGAAATCGTATGTTAGATTAAAACCCTACAAACCTAGGACATATTAAAAACCTAAAATCATAGGCAATATTAAAACCCTAAAATCATAGGCAATATTAAAACCCTAAAATCATAGGTAATATTAAAAGCCTAAAATCACAGGTTATGTTAAAATCCTACATTCCTAGGTTAGATTTAAACCCTACAATCCTAGGTTGGATTAAAAATTTAAAATATTAATTCACTCATCGTGGGGTTAGGTAAAGTTAGGTGTAAGGTGGCCACATATTACGTAATTGGGTCGATAAATGTTAAATTGAGGTGTTTTAGTATTCTTCGTGGGTGTATTTTTAGTAATATTACCCCACAATTTCCCTGATATTCATAGTCCTTCCCCTAATCGTATTTGTGGGTTGTATTGCTAATACATTAATGCCCCTAGTAAATTCGAGTTGTGTAATTAGTAGAGTGGAAATATACCACTTTCAGTGATTTTTTCTTTTATTTACAGAAAAGCCCCTTTTCTGAATAATTACCATGATTCGAATTCAATACAAGCCTCACCTTCAGAGCAGTAAGAAGTAAGAATGTTTCTACACTGTAAAACCCTCTATCCACAAAATCTCCCAAAAATAAATAATTTGTTTCTGGAACATTTCCACCAACTTTAAAAAGTTCCTGCAAATCATAAAACTGCCCATGTATATCTCCACACACTGTGACAGGTGAGTCCACTCGCTGCACATTTCCTTCTTCAACTAATATTTCACGCGCTTTGCCACATAAGGCTTTGACTTCATCTTCTGTTATTAGAGTGCATTTCATCAGCCTTTCAATTATTCCGTCCAAATCTAACGTACACATTTTCAGAGCACGTATCTGATCTGAGAGACCAAAGTATTCTTTGGACAATGGACCAAACTTTCAAGTTTATTTACTTTTCGTGACCATTAAATTGAAGGAAGTGAAGGCAAAGATAAGATATCCCTAACATGAAGCTTCGATCGCAACGCTCAAGAGTAGGTAATAACTACAAAAATAATATCGATTCATTAACGTAGACTTTCTTTTCAATAAAACGAATTAGCACGTATTCCAAAATTCACGCAGAGATGTCATACATATGTTAATTTCTCATACTTGTTAGGTTTCTAATGTTCTTAAAAAGAGTAAATTCTTCCAGGAAGGTAAATTCGTTCGATGCACATATAAAAGTGTGCTAATGGGTCAAGACGGCCGTCACTGGAGGTTAAGGGATTGTGTCACTCCAGATTAAATAATTGTTTTTACATGTAATTATGTACTGGTAGTAAGTTTAAATATACGTATAGTAGTCTGTAGTATTTGATGAGTTTGCTTAGTGACCTAGGTGGTAATTTGTCATAATGGTAGAGTAGTCGTCTTCGTCTATTGTGTGCATGTAGCTGATGTTATCATAGTCTATAACATAAGCACTTATGCTTATGTTATTTTGTAAGTTAGACTAGTATATAAGTGAGTATATATAAGTTTTTATAAGTGAGGCTATTTTAGGTAAAACATTCGTAGAATACTGGTAGCAAAAAAATTGTTAGGGAGGAGGTGCAAGAACAAGGTTTGTGGGGTGGTAAGGAGGGATGATACCGGGGTACAGAGTGACCTGTGTGGCGACTGATACCATGCCGACTGTATAGTGATCAGAGAGGGGGAATGGGCTCATTACGACAACACGAGTGGCGGTGTGAGGGATGTGTATGGGGAAAGGGCACAGTGGCCATGGCATGAGACAAACTAACAATAGAGAAGGAAACTCAAATAGGTGGAGAATGTGGCAACTGGATGTGGGGAATGTTAATGGGGAACCCTGTAGAAGGCATGCCAGTGACAAGGTTAGAAGTGGCCACGGAGGAGAGGTGGAAAGGGTAGATGGTAGAATTGATGTGCAGAAATAGAGGGAGACGACACACAGGATTGAGAGGATGGAGGTAAAGATCAGGAATGAGATGGGTAAGTGTAGCATAGCAATAAGGGTAGTGAAGTTGGCTGAGGAGTTGAAAGGCATAAAGAGTGAGTTAGGCAAAATGCAAACAGGTCTACAGAAGGAAAAACAGAGGAGAAGGGAGGCAGAGATTGAGATGGTAAGATTGAGAAGGAGGATATAGGAGCTGGATACAGCAGAAAGGGATAAGGCCGTAGGTGACACTAGAAAGAAAATAAGGATAGAGGAGCGGGAAATAGTAGCAAGGGATAAGGCAATAGCAGACAGTAAGAAGCAAACAAGGATAGTGGAGTAGGAAACAGTACATAGGGAACAGGCAGTAGTGGAAGGCAGGAAGCAGTATGTTGAGGCTTGTAGGAGAGGGATTAATAAAGACCAGCAAGTAGGAAAAAATGGCCAATTCATAGCCGGAGGAAAGAAAAGAGTGCTGTTCAAAGGGAAGGAATAAAGGGCAGTGCAGGAGGAGGCTGGGACCAGGGAAGAGGTG
Source organism: Clitarchus hookeri (assembly GCA_002778355.1). NCBI lineage: Eukaryota > Metazoa > Arthropoda > Insecta > Phasmatodea > Phasmatidae > Clitarchus > Clitarchus hookeri. Next base: position 93,522 of record NQII01004311.1, on the reverse strand, counting down.
AAGTATTCAAGGGGAGGCAGGTGGGTAGAAGGGACACAATGCAGGAATGGGTTGTCGGCAATGAACCAGAGGCGGTTTTCCAAGGCAGCTCGATTGTAAAGGGGGTGGAGTTGAGGGAAATCAGGAAACGAAATACAACAGGGATTTGGAGGTAGCAGGGTGGCAAAGGTGGTTTTAATTCATGCAGGGAGAAATGACCTGGCTAGAAAGGAGGTGGGGCAAGAGGTAGACAGGGACCTCAGGGGGTTGCAGGGTAAAGTGCAGGAGAAGTTCCCAAGAGTTAGAACAGTAGTTAGTGGTGTGCTTGTTAGAAAGGGAATACATTACAAGAAGGCAGTGGCAGCGAATGAGGTTTATGAGAGGTACATAGGAATTTGGGTGCTACATTTATAGGACAGCCGGAAATGGATGGGCTGGAAAAGTGTACTAAGGGACCAGGTGCATCTGACAGAGTAGTGAAAGAAGATCATATGGTATCTGCTAGGCAGGGAAGCAGTTTGCTATTTGGAGGTCAGGACTGAGCAGCGAGGAGTAAAACAGCAACCAGAGAGGGTCAAGGAAATATAAATAGAGCTAACTGGAGAGGTAAGAACTGATGAGGCCACAGGGGTGGAGAGAAGGAGTAAGCAAAGTAGGAGAGTAAAGCATCATGGTAGTATACAGTTAATGCTGGTGAACTGTAGGAGTGTGTATAGCAAGATAGAGGGTTCTGGGGCAATGTTGAAGGATATGGGGCGGGCATAGTGGTAGCAGTGGATACTTGGCTGAGTGAGGAATTGTTTGACAGTGAATGTAGGCAGGATAAGTTCACCATCTTCAGAAAAGACAGGGATGGGAAAGGGGAAGTATAATGGTGTGTGTAAGGGAGGGTCTGAATGGGTCAGTATAATGGATTAGTAAAGGTGTTGAGGCGATGGAAATTAAATTAAGTGGGGGTAGTAGTAGGAGGATTACTTTGCTAGCAGCATATAGGCCACCAGGACAGGGATGGCAGGCAATTGTGACAATCAAGGAGACGGTCGATAGACTAAAGGACAGGCAGTGGGTTGTTGTAGCAGGGGATCTGAATTTGCCAAGTGTGACATGGATAGAAGGAGCAGAAGGAATGAGCAGCATGATTCAGAGAATAGCAGCACAGTTAGCCAACTAGCCAACAGAGTCTTGGTCCAGGTAGTAGAAACACCTAAGAGATGGAATGAAGAGGGTGTTGGGCAGTGCAGGACATCCGCTTAGGCGAACAAGGCCACAAACATGCCAAGTATTTTTCCATCTCTGTTGACTCGACTCATGACATCTCGCACATGGATGAACTTATATTCATCGTACGGTATATATCTGCAGAGGGCTGTCCTGTCTAAAGATTTTTACGATGTATTCCAAATTGAGGCCATAAAGCAGAAGATCTGGCTAACGTCGTTCTTGAGACATTAGAAAATTACGGCTTGGATATCGTTAATTGTCGAGGACAGTCTTATGACAATACAAGCAACATGTCGGGTGTATATTCCGGTCTTCAAGTCTTCAAGAGAGGATAAAATAAATGAATCCTCTGGCAGTTTTTGTCCCCTGTGTGACACATTCATTGAATCTTGTCGGATCATGTGCTGCTGAGTGTTGTGAGGCCACTGTGTCTTTCTTCAGTACTTTACAGGAATTGTATAATTTTTTCTCGTTCTCCACACATAGATGGGAAGTTTTGGTATCGCAACTGAAGGCAAATTCAATAGTTGTCAAGAGCCTTTCTCAGACAAGATGGTCTGCTCGGGGTGACGCCTGCCGAAATCTCTGTTGCTCCTGGAATGAGATCATGGTGGCTTTTCAGATAATCGCCAATGACACAAGTGAAAAACCATCTGCACATTGTGAGACTTCATGTCTTTTGAATTCACTCCTTTCGCTGGAAATGAGCTACCTGGCCCTTCTGTGGAATGGTATCTTGGAAAGACTTAACAAAGTGAGAAAATCTCTGCAATCTGTGAATATCGAATTGGGTGCTATCGCTGAACTTTATCGGTCCTTGGTAACATACCTAGAAGATATAAGGAAGGTCGGTACATTTGATCACTATGAGTCTAAAGCTGTGGTAACAAGCGGCGAACAGAACTACACATACGATATGGAGAGGAAACATTAACGAAAAGTGCAGTTTGACGAAATAAGTGGAAATGAGGTCGAACTCTCCGACAGGGACAGATTTACAGTTACCGTATTCAACGTCACNACAGGTTAATTGCTGAACTGCAGAGNATCGACAGGTTGATTGCTGAACTGCAGAGACGTGGCTCGGCATATGAGAACTTAAGTAAAAAGTTTGACTTTTTCACGAACCTCTGTAGTTTGGAATCTCAAGACATACGTGCACGGAATCTGGTAACTTTCTATCCAGGGGATTTGGACTACACTTTAGAAAACGAGTATCTACACCTGAGAGCTCATTTATTGTCTGCTAAGGCTAAAAGGGGGAAAAAAAACTTGTCATCATTGGAGCTATACAAGTATATCCTGGAAAATGACTTCTTCTTGGACATTTATCCAGACACTGGCATTGTGCTTCGGATACTGTTGTGTATACCAGGGTCAAACTGTTCAGCGGAATGGTAATTTTTAGCGCTAAAGAGAGTTAAGAACTACTAAAGATCTATCACAGAAGAGGAGAGACTTAATTCACTCTCTATATTGTTCGTAGAGTCACAAATAATGTAATCAGTTGACTATACTGAGGTTATCAATTCTTTCGCTGAGAGAAAAGTTCGTCGCGTGCGCAGCACTTATAATTAGGCAAATTTCGTATGCTTCCTATGTTTGATAATAATAAAAATAGTGAGTACAAAGCTTGTTTTGTATTTTATTATTAAATGTCTAGTTCTGCTTGTCTTGCATATTTTCTAAATTAAAAAATGTTAATAAAATATAAAATAAAATATGTTATTTTGTTAAATTACCAAAAAGGGGGCCCAGACGCTGTAATTGCCTAGGGGCCCTGGGTCTCTAAGTCCGCCCCTGGTGTTGGCTCAGTGCTGGATGTGGTGTTTGTCAGACCTGGGAACGCTGTAGTTATTGCAATAGTATTGGCCAGTATAAGCGACTATGATATTACAATTGTGGAAATTGGGCTTGTCAGGATGAGGGAAGAGCAAACGGCAGATAGGTTGGTGTGGCAGTATGTGATAGGAGACAAGAAAGGGCAGAAATATTCCTGAGGAATATTATATTTTGAAAGAGTGGAAGGCTTATGGGAAGAATATGGATGAATAATCGAGGTTATGCTGGAGAAATTTGTCCCAAAGAAAAGAATATGGGCTGAGGGAGATCTTCATATTATGGACAGGAGATTAAAAAAATTAAGAGGAAGTGTAGAAAATTACATACCAAGTGGAGAAAAAAAAGGGATGACAAGTGGTAGGGAATTGATGAATCAGTTCGAAAGGGAGTTTGAAAGGAAGATCAATTAAGGGAAGAATATATCTTTAGGTAACATGATGGGAGAAGGAAAAGGCAAGGAATGGGGGAAGTTGAGGTATATTAAGAATGTAAGGGGAAGAGAGGAAGGGATCCCTCTGTTGAAAGTTAGGGATGGCAGGACTGGGATAAATGACAAGAAAAATCAGAGATTATGCAAGGCCAGTACTTGTCAGTGTTTGAGGCAAAGGAGGAGTGGAATAGAGAGGTTTATAGGGATTGTTTAGTAAGTTTAAGATGAGGGAGAAGGACTGCCGGGCCATTTGAACAAAAGGGGGGTGGGGTACAGGGGTACATTGCACCCCTCTCAAAATATTGGGGGCGGGGTACATCAATGCATTTGTACCCCCCCCCAAAATTATGTTACTCTCATGCTACTTCATTACTTCATAAATTATAACAAATCATGCACCAGTAGCAATCTTAATTCAAATAACATTTTTTAGCATGCTGCAGCATAAATTTTTTATAAACTGTTAACTGGCCTTTTCTTAACAAGGGAAAATCCCACTTGCTCAGGTACTAACTAGACTGTCTTCGTCTCTCCATACCTCTTATACTGCCCTAGTCCTTCTTAAAGAACATTGTAAATGCATCCATTTTGTGTGATCATGGCAAAGCAAGGAGGCCGGAAAAAGCTATCCCTGGTGGATGGGGGAAAAATGGCAGAATAAGCAGAGGATACGAATCCGTAATTCCAGACTGCCTTCGTTCGATGACAGCATTCAGTGAGTGGTAAGATGGTACATGCGAATGTGGTTTTTTTTTTAGGAAAATGGCGAAACAGACTATAATAGAATTTTTCTCCGAGTTTCGTGACAAGGAAGAGGAAGGGCGTGCGAATAAATATGTTAGAACTACTCACGGTTAGTGTATAGCTAATCATATTTTGTATAGCCTATTTATAGTGCACTCACGGGTATATTAACAGTTTCTAATCAGTCAGTCGGTACATTTATAACGTCACTCATCAGCTAAATCTGAGTTTCGGAAACCACCAACTTTCCAAACTAATAATTTAGTGAAGTATTTATACTTCACTAAACCCAGTGTTGGAAACTTGTATTTTATGGGTTAGTTTATGCCGTGAATCACTGGTACCAAATTTAAAAAATTCTGCAGACAAATCATAAATATTACATAAATATTTCGTAATTTTTATTAGAAATATACCACATATAGTCCATTCCCTGTTTCTTCGGATGTTTTGAAACAAACCTCTGAAAAATCACCCTAGGAGTAATATGTTAACCCGTTTTTTAAATAACTTGTATACCACAATTATATAACACTGATTAAGTTAAAAGTATTATATATTTGAATACATTAATCTTTACTGTAGTATGTTCTATAACTTGTAATATTTATTTATTATTCATTTAATACGAATTAAATAGTGAGAACAGCGATGTTTTGGCAATGGCTAGTAAGAAATAGTTCACATTAAAAATATTGTTTTAACCAAGTTTTCCGGTAGGTATGCTCTTTGTAAATTGAACAATACCAATTGAAATATTTACATATTTAGGTAACCCTGATGGAAACATATTTTAACGTTAAACTTAAAAACATCAGTGCAAAATACGGTGCGTAGGCATAGTGAAATTATGTTTTTTTCTACCGAGGAAGAAACTGTCGACGGAACTAAGCTTGTCACCCTCCCCATCACTCTCACACTCTCCGGAAGTTACACACTGCTAGAATAAGCGTGAAAACTATATATATATTTTCAATTTTAGCATATTTCATACTTATTACAACAAAAATTATAATTTTTGAATTTGTAATTTACAACTGAAAATATGTTTTAATGTTTTAATACTTTTATAACATATTTAGATGTGATGTCAGGAGAGTTACAAATCCAAAGTTGGCAGAAGTGGGGAGCGCGACATGACATGATATCATGGTGTATTGCTGTTGCTAATGAAACATTTATTTTTCTTGCTGCGAAAAATACTTCAAATTACTACATCAAGTTTCTACACATGATGTATTTTAAACCTACCTAGGCAAGCTACACTGTTGTGATAAATCTGTGTTTCCATGGTAGTATTAGATATACTGTAATGTGTGTCGTTAACATCTGTGTGTGAAAGGGTGTGGCTGCTTCGTGGTCGTAAACGCTGGTCTGGTGTGTTTGTGATTACACAAATTTTATGTTCGAAATTTATATGTTTTAACCATGGACTGTTTTTTATGGCTAAGTTAATTACACGCCTTTATATTTATCAGAATGTAACTTCGTCCTAGGTGTTTGAAACACGATTATGGTCTGTCTCATATAAGTTGGCGAGATTTTGACAGTAATTGAGTGTCTTTTGATGTATACGAAACAAACAATGTGCCATTTATAAAATCCTGTATCAGCTGATGCATGAAAGAACAAAAGTTAATATTATGTTGACTATTCTGAGTGCAGTGCCGACGCACATCAGACAAGCAGAAAATAAGCAGATAAGAAAGAGTTCGTAGATTAATTAATACATTTTATTTTATGTGGTTATAAAACAGTGGTTTGTAGTGTTACATACTAAACTGCCTGCTAAAGTAGTAATGTATAGGTGTTCAAAATGAAATGCACATTAAAACAATCCATATTAAAATGAAACAACTTCAAACCTTGGGAGTTCTTTTCACGTCGTATCCCCACTTTCCATCCATGCTTTCCATACACATTTTAGATTAATTCCAAAAGCCTACATAAATTTCGCAAAGTATTTTAAAATTATTTTTTCAAATAATTTGACGAAATGTATTTTAAACTCGTGTCGTTTCAAGCCATTAATAGGAGAAAAGTCAACATTTAAAAAAGATGGGATCAGGAAGCAGGCCAAGTGCTGCCATCTGTTGAGGAATGCATTCGGTTCAGAGAAACACATTCGGCTCAGAAAAGTGTTGCATCATACCATTCGCGCCATCTGTCTTTATCCGGAAACACTAACCAACCAGATTTCCCGAAACATTAACCAGCCAGAAAATATAACTTTCTTGTGTAAAATAACAAATTTACGAATATATGCCAATGGTTTTATTCTCCCGCGAATACTCTGTATAATTTTAAAAGTAACATGTATTTCCGTATACAGCTATTTTGTTTACTGGTAATTTCCTTTGGGCCGGTAATTGTTATGTCTACGTCCATTACATGCCATGTTGTTCTGCCGCCTGCTTTACAAATTTGATGGTGAGTTGGTGAATCAAAGTGCATTGTGAAGCAAGTCCCCAAAATAATTTTTATTTAAATACTTAATGTATTAGTTGTAATGTACAAAGTGTGATAAGAACAACAATTACCGTCTCGCTAATGTTAACCCAAATTCGCTTTCTCGGATAAATTAAAAAATAGTTGGCAAATATTAAATTTTTGCATGGTTATATATTTTTACTTTTATAACCTACGAATTTTTTAGACAGATGTCAGTCTATAAATACCTCAAAGTTTGTTTAGCGTTACAGTACAATGGCAAGTGGATTAGCTGACAGCGTGATGATAAAAAATACAGCCTCTACTTGACGCACTAACTGATAGGGAAAGGATACATAAACGAAAAGTAAACATTTGGTGCTACTTTCGTCGAACTGTCAAAATCTCGTCAACTTACATGAGACAGAGAGTATGTAACGTGCTTACGCTTTTGTGATCTGAATGGTTGCCACAATCCCAACAAGTTACTGTTGCCCAGCCAGAAAATTTTAAATAAATAATCANTTTTTTTTTTTTTTTTTTTTTTATTTTTAAAAAAAAAAAAAAAAAAAAACGAGCAGAATAAATGTTACGGTCGGCTTATTTGTGTGCATGTTCACCACTATATTTTAAGTTTGTTGCTGCTACATAAAAAAAATTAGCGACACAGGTCGCGTGCTTGAATTTACTATATTTTTCGTTAGACTGGTTTTCCTTCAATTTAATAATTTTTTTTGGAAATAAGGTCATTATTTGACAAAATAACCAAACACATAAATAACAAGAGGTTAAATACTACAGTCCCCCCCCCACCCCCACAGTTGTAACAGGGTTAAGCACAGTCGGGGCAAAATATTAACATGTGTAATGTGATATATCATCTAAAACAAATATGTTAACAATTAAAAATAATAACCAAAAGCACTATCCTCAATACAGACACTGTTAAAAAGTCATAAAGCTGACAGGAATATGGTTATAGGCCAAAATTGTGAATATTCGTAGGTGATAGTTTTTAAAATGAAAGAATTCTTTGAACAGCTGTAGACATTCAACAATGCATTTGACAGTTAAAACATAGAAGTCACATGGTATTGTTTACGTTTATGTGTAGCAAAAGTATACACAATTGGTAACCAGTAGTAGAAATTTAACAGGGCTTCAGAAAAGTGTGAAGTAACTTTGAATGGGCTATATTTATTGTGTGATAGTTATTTTCGTACTTACACCAAAAGTATATAAACCCTCTGCATTTAGATAGCAGTGTATGATTTATAAAATTAAACATCTTGTTTTGCTCTTCAGCATATTCCAAAAGTGCATTTCATGCCATATTTAGAAACGAACATCGCACTCGAAACCTAAAGCTCGACGATAAACTTTAATTACAAACCTCGGTTTCGAGATACAGCATTTATACCGCTCCTAAACTCTACTTTCTGAAACCTAGGTTACAGAAACTCTGGTTTCAGCTGAAGGTATAAACATACTGAGTAAATGTCTGTGTCTAGAAATAACAGCTTTTTTAAATGTCTACATTGCAAGGATAACACAAGACTAATAAAGAAACCTTCTTTGTCTGTAAACAGTTAAATAACAGCACATGCAAGAAAAACAGAATATCGTCACTCTATATTAGTACCTATTCAATTCTAATGAAAATATTACTAAACTAATGTAACATTTATACCAGCTTCATTAACCCCATATAATATTCATGTGGTATTTATTTATTTCATGGGCAGTTACAGTTAATGTTTTTGACACATTGAGTTTTATCAAAAAATTTATCTGTTAAGGCAGCGTTCCACTTGGTACTGATTCGCTGAAAAATAGCATACCAAAAGGAATGCCATCAGTAAAAATCTGTACTCAGTATTGCTCAGTATTGGAACCAGGTGGAAGACTCATAAGCAGATTTTCCAGCAGGGAAAATAGTTTCTGCTCTGCATGGTGAAGCAATAGTAGGCCTGAACATGTTGTAAATAGGGATGGATATTTTTTTTCAATTCATCTCCATCTTATTCAGACTCATAAATTTATGATTAAATCCAAGAATGTGAAACTATACTTTCCACCGGCATCTTCTGCATGTAACAACGTAACTTGCTTGCTATCCATCACCACCATGTTGTATCGTCTGCTTTTACCGAGACTGCCTGACCTAGTGCACATCAGTAGCTGCAGCCAGAAGTGTAGCCTCCAATCCAGATGCCACAACGCTGTTCGTCAGTAACTGAACAGCAAATTCAGTATGTAAAGGAACTCGCCAGTAATTTCAGCTGCTTTTCGTACCAAATGGAATGTGGCCTAAGTTAAAGATGTATGTATAAATTACATGAGCAACATTTATGTAAGATGTTATGCAAGGGTGTATAAAATTAAGTGGAAATATTTTACGGTAATATTTGTGGTAGGCCGAAATGCAAATACCTGTTGACTTGATTCAAAATTTTTGTGGCACGAAAATTTAAGAATGCTTTTATATGTGATTATAAATCATTATTTATAACTACCTGTGTTTTTAAATCCAAGCATGTTTCATGAAAATACTTTAATAAACATTATTTTATGAAACATTCATTTATTATAATTAGTGGAGTCTGTGATGTTAATGAGAATTTCGGACTATTAATGCATAATTTATTGTCATATATTTTCGCAGCAGCTTATGCGTGTTGGTGAAATGTTAATAATTATTTACATATGCTTCACGAAAGAATCTCAGACATAGCCAATACGCGACACGTAAGTGGTCCAGTGCTCACTGCTGCCATTAACGTGTGACTCGAGGCGGCCATCCACTACATGCCACTGTTTATTTGTTGTCAACGCACACTCCTCTACCCACTTTCATATTACTGGACATGTCTGCTGCACTAATATTACACAAACATAAAAATCAGGGAGAGTGGGATTCAGGGAAGGAGCGGTCAGCTGTATGCATATAACAGTGTTATTGTTTTTAGCAGGTTGGTCGGTTGGAGAGGGGATATGATGGCCCCCCACTCTTCCTCGTTGCATCTACTGTGTCACCCAGCGACCTCGAGAGCACGTCGGCGAGCTGATTTTCTAACCCCAGCATGTCCTGTACTTCGAAGTCAAATCCCATATAGCATGTAAGCTTGCTGAAAGTCATGCCCTTCACTTAAAGTTTACTTGATATGCAAGCCTAGCACAATAAGTTTGAAACAAGCTAACTGCAAGTAATTGTATGAAGGCTGGTGGAACTTATCCCAGATATTGTGATGCAATCATGAATAAAACTTCAAGTAAGGCTGATGTGAACCACACATCCACGAGCTCCTTGTGCCCACTCTGACTGCCGCAGTTACAACTACACCAGTTACACCGGGCCGCACCAACTACATCAGGCCAAGAGTGCATAGTGCAGGTCGACAAGAACGGAACTTGCACCTTCTTCCCGACAAGAATTACGTAACTCAAGAGACAGTCCTACTCATTTATTACAGAGGTAACCCTTTTAATAAATGGGCAGGTGATCCGAAACAGTGTTTGTCCCAAAGCCACAGCCGTTGGGAGCACTGGCGATTGGTCGTTGCGTCGTAGCAGATCGCCCTGTAGCATATGACATGACATACCACTAAGTGGAATCGAACTGGCCTGTAGGCCGAAGCTGAAAATATAAGTGCCCCAAAGTGTCACCCAGTAGTGTGCAGCATTTTTACAAACATATTAAACACAGTCACCACATTCAAGCTACAGTCAGGGGTGTGTTTTATTGCGTTAACAGCAATCGAGCACTGCATTCCACACCCCTTTGCCCAGGTGGACTCGTCTATCCCTTCAGGAGACAGACACCTGGCAACACTGTAGCCAGTGAAATTACAGCGCGTCATAGGAAGTGAAATGCAAACACTTTTGACGAGAAGTGCAATATTGTATTTAATGTGTATTTATAAAAGGTCAATTATATTTTCAAAAAGGGAGATTGACTATAAAGGCCTCCATCCTTGTAACATGTAATTTAGTGTGGTGACACACCCCATCAAGTTTGCAACTTCAACTTTAACAGACATTTGTTAATAATAACACCGATGTGTTCTTCTTATTTATACAATTTTCACCATTGCGATCATATCACATAGCATGATGGAAACCGAGGTCACTCGGCCAGTTCGTCTCAGCACTCGGATCAGAATGGTGGCGTTGGTCGCCTGCTTTGTGAGCCCCCTCGGTACCACCATTTAGGCTGTAATCGCTTCACTGCCATTAAAAAATAATTAACTGGACATTAATAATTTTATTTCTTGTTAGTAACAAGGGGAGAGCCACCCACACTCTCACCAGAGAGCTTAACGCTATCACGTATCAACATAATACCATGTTTATTTCACGCTAAGGTCACCAGCAGGCCATAAGTGCTGGGTCCATTTTCTTGCATTATTCACATGAAGTCAAGTACAGTGAATAAACCTCTTTAAAATGTTCAATTTATGTTGAATCATTTTAGGGCACTACACCCTTTGTAGTACCTCCTGCAACTTCTAGGATATTTCAGGCCTACAAGACGGTCTATAGTCTCGTCATAAGGTATAAATAGTTTAACAGTAAGTATGTGACAACCTCATCAACAAACTGATGGAGGGCATCCAGGGCCCCCTGGGCTGTCAACTGAACGGCCCTCATCATTAACTCTCCACTTGGTTATGGCGCTGGGCAATCCAACACTCAAGCAGTCCTGGGTTACCTCGACGGCATCAAGGATTATACAGCAAGGCATATATATTGATGTTATGGTGGTATTTCCTGTTCGATTGATATTGCCTGGTTTTTTTTTTTACTTACTGTGTTGCTTCATCTTTGCTGGAATGTATGTTTGCTACAGTTTGCCAATTTGCTGCACAGTCTTTTTGGTGTCATTTTAGCATAACCTTAAATAATATATTTTTTAAAGGCAAAGGATAAATTAAATAATACCTGTGATTAAGAATGGACATAAAATTTCTTTCCCTTTACTTGGACTTTTTTGCTGTAACTATTCACATACTTCATTTCATATAAGTTGGCCAGATTCTGACAGTCAGTGGCAACTTGACATATATGAAACAAACAAAGTGCCATTTACAAAAACCTGTATCAGCTGATGCACAAACGAACAAAAGTTAATATTATGTTGGCTATTCTGAGTGCACTGCCGACGCACATTAGACCAGCCGAAAATATGCTATAAGAAAGAGTTCCAAGATTAATTAATACATTTTATTTTACGTGGTCATAAAGCAGTGGTTTTTAGTGTTTTAATCTAAACTTCGCGTTAAAGTAGAAATGTATAGGTGTCCAAAATTATAGGCACATTAAAACGATCCATATAAAAATAAAACACAATTTCAAAACCTTTTTTTACGTCTTAATCGCCCCTCTCCCAACCCTGCTTTCATTTCATGCTTGATATTAATTCCAAAAGTATAGAGAAATATTTTATAATATTGTTGAATTTTTTTTTCTTCAATAATTTGACGAAATTTATTTCAAATTCGTGTTGGTCCGAGCCAGTAATAGAAGTAGAGTCAACTTAACAAAGACACAATATATTGAGCAAAGTAAGCGCCTCAATCCTTGTTCCGGACATGTTGTGCGCACCATCTAAGGGATTTTTGCCGAAGCATTACCAGCCAGAAAAAAATAGCGTTCGTGTGCGATATATACAAATTTATGAACTTATACCAATGTTATTATTTTTCGCGAGCTCTGCATCGTTTTCAAAGTAACATATATTTAGTGTACAGTGATTTTGAGTACTAGTAATTTCTATTAGTCAGGTAATCGTGCATCTACGTAAATTATACGCCATTTTGTTCTTCGAAAATTTATTTCATTGTTTTCAAAGAAAGTGGAACATGCATGAATAGTTGTTAAGCAATTCTAACGTTATTAGACGTCACATATTTCCCTCTGGAATATATCAGTTATAATGTCCAACATGTGATAATAGCTACAACCACCGTCTCGCAAATGTTATCCCAAATTCACTGTCTCCGACAAATAAAAAAGAGTTAGCAAATATTAAATTTTTTGCAACGTTTCATATTTTTACCTTTATAACATACTAATTTTTTTTAGATAGACGTCAGTCTAAAACATCTTAAAATTTGTTTGTTGTTATTAAATTTTAAATTAATGATTTATATTTTTGCCCTTTAACATAACTATTTACTGATTAATGATTTATTAACACATTACTATTACTACAATCGCAGCTACGTATATTTCTGAGTTGCAAGTTTGCCTAAAATATCCCATGAACAGTACATTGACAAGGGATCGGCTGATAATGTCATAATAAAAATAAATAACATCGTTGTCATGTGGCTGATCGGCTGATGGTGGAAGGATACTTAGTCAGATGTAGTGAGATGTAAATGTGGTGCTACTTTCGCAGACCTCTCAGAATCTGACCTACTTACATGGTACAGAGTATATCATTTGGTAAATGTACATCTACATTAACTATTTGTATACTGCATAGACATTACGTGGTCGAGGTTACTCAGGGCTTGTGGAATGTTGTATTGCCTGGCGCCATAACTCAGTGGAATGTTAATGATGAGGGTCGTCCGAAAGACGGCCCAGGGGACCCTGGTTGGTAACCTCCATCAGTTGGTTAATGAGTTGTCACGTACTTACTGTTGCACTTTTTTACCTGATGACGAGACTGTAGGCCGTCTCGTACGCCTGAAATATACTATATAAATGTGGGTGATGCTACAAAGGATGTTGTACCCTGCAATTAATTGACACTAATTTAACTTGGTAAAGCAGTTTATTTCACTGTTCTTGCTACAGGTGAATAATGTGTGAATAATGCATGAAAATGGTCCCAGCAATGATGGCCTGCCGGTGACCTTAGCGGTGAAATACACGTGGTCTTATATTGATATGCGATTGCGTTAAACTCTCGGGTGAGGGGGTGGTTGTCTATCCCCTCAGTACAGTAAAAGTAATAAAAATGTTCTGGTTGACTAATATATAACTATTGTAGTGATCTGATTGCAGCCTAAATGATGGTACTGAGGGGGCTTGTGGAGCGGGCGACCAACGATGCCGATCTTGTCCGGGTGCTGAGAAGAACTGGGCGGATGGTGTCGGCTTTCGTCACGAGTGGCGAGAACCGAAGTTAAATGGTGAATGATGAAACATAACATGAGCACTCTGTGATATGATTGTGATGGTGAAAAATTGTATGGATTAAATTAAACACATTGGTGACATCCCCATTTATTAACAAATATCTGTTAATGTTGAAATTGTGAAGTTGATGGGGAATGTAACCACACTAGATGATTGGTTACAATTCTGGAGGCTTTTATAGGCAATTTCCTTTTTAGAAAACATAATTACTCTTATATAAATACACATTAAATAAGTTATTACATTTTCTCATAAAAGTGTTTGAATTTCACATCCGATGATGCATTGAAATTACACTGGCTACAGTGTTGCTAGGTACCTGTCTCCTGAAGGGATGGGCGAGTCCATCTGCGCAAAGGGGCATGGAATGCCATGCTTGATTGCTATTATTACAATAAAACACACCCCTGACTGTAGTTGTGAATGCGGCGACTGTTTAAAATGTTTGTAAAAATTCTGTACACTACTGTATGACACTTTGGGGCACTTATCACTACAGCTCTAGCCTACAAACCAGTTGACATCACCCGGTGGTGCATTGCGTCGTATTTAGCTGCGTGAGCTGCGAGGATGCAACGACAAATTGCCAGTGTGCCCAACGGCTGTGGCTTGGGGGCAGACACTGTTACTGATCGCCTACTCATTTATTAAAAGAGTTACCTCTTGTAATAAATGAGTAGGGCGGTCTCTTGAGTTGCGTAATCCTTGTCGGCAAGAAGGTGCAAGTTCCGATCTTGTCGACCTGCACCACGCTCTCTTGGCCTGATGTAGTTGGTGCGGCCTGGTGTAGCTGGTGTAATTGTTGTGACTAGGGCGGTCAGAGTGGGCACAAGGAGCTCGTGATCGCATGTTTCATGTCAAACAGCTGCCTCGATTTAAAACAGCTTAGAATCCTGTGAGCACTTCTCTGTTCTTACTTTTGCCATTCTTCCTTCTTACATCGTATTAACATCGTATTAGGATTATATTTTACTATCTTAATCATGTATAAGTCGGTACCATAGCTCTATGCAGTAGCATGATGTACTCATAACAAAAACTCGCAATATTCGTAATTAGGAGCACGCAATACAGTATTGGTTTGTGTTATTTAACCTTAATTTTGATTTGTATCAGTGAGGGTACATGATTACATAAACACATCCAATTACCATATATGGTAACAAATGCACCCCAAATAAATTTATATTGCTGAACGGTGTAATCACCATCGGCTAGTTTTATCATTTGATACCTGGTTTTTTAATGTACTTGGATAGTTAATAATTTATTAATGGGGAAATTCGAGGCTGGCATTAACATCAGATGTATTTGTGAGATTACTTTAACTAGATAGCAAACATATTTGTAAATGGCTTGCAGCAACCTTGACATGGCGAATCTTCAAGCTTGAAGCAACCTTTGCATGGCAAGGCTGTATGTGTGCAGCAAGCTTGTAGCAAGAATTCTAGTCTCCACCAAGCCCTCCGCACAAGCTTGTTGTGCGAACTTCTCTGGTGTTGTGGAGTCAGTCTAGGCACCTATTATCTGTGAATAATGTGAAGCGCTGATACTACACACACTGCCTATACCACTTAACTGACCAAACTATGGCTTGGCACTTCCATTCATTCACGTCATAATGGTGTTCTACCAGTCTGAGCTTGGCGCTATGCAGTCAATTATGTGCTTTTTGCCATCATCACCGTTCTGGAATAGTATTTCACCATGTTCGCACTCATTCGCGTCAGTTTGTAAGTACAGGTGGTGGCTTGGGTCGTGATGTGAAAGTGCCAGACAGTTGTGGAAGCTGGCTTTAGGGTTGCTCAAAATTTTCTGAATGTTCCACTGACATATTTGAATTTCTGTGATTGTGGAAGTAGGCTGGTAAGTAGAGCAGTGATTATGGAAAAATTGTGAATATAATCATGTTCATTAGCCAAAAAAATTATGTAAATGTTTACAGGTAGCAATATACTATACCCCACTATACAGGAGTTGGGTGGTTATCATTTTCATCCACAAGGTGGCCCAGAAATTGGATGCAAGCTTTGCTTAGGTGATATTTTTTGTTGTACAAGTTAGACGATGAATGGCGAGGTGCTCAAGTACGAGTGACAAATCCTGCACGTGATCTCCCCAGGACTCGGACCAAATTACAACATCATCAAGATAAGCCATCGTAAACTCAACTATGTAGCCCTCATGAACTGACACCATAATTGCCTGGTTGAAGGTGCATTTTTCAGGCCAAAAGGCATGGTCTTGAACTGAAAGCGGCGTCCATCTGGTAAAATTAATGCTGTCATGTGCCGGTATTCTTACTTTATTGGTATTTCCTAGCAACCACTACGGAGGTCGAGTGCCATCAGATCTTCGGTGCAGCCAAGGCTGTTGAGTGCATCCTTAACGATGAGTGGTGGTGTAGCATTTTCAGTGATGAGGTTAAGAGGTCTAAAGTATGTGCAAAACATCCAGGTTTCATCCTTTATTTGGAGTTAGAGTTATGGTGGAATTAAAAACACAGTTAGTGGATTCAACGATACCATCATCCAGCACTTCCTGTATATGTTCCTTTATTATACCTAATTGGTGAAGCTGATAATGGCGAGGGATGGTGTACACTGGTTTTTACTGTGTCTGGTTTCTGGTTCTCCAGGATTATGCAACTGCATGCCTGCAGAGAGGTGACAGTGCCTTCGAATCGACACTTGAAGGCACAGCAGAACCATTTCCATGTGGTGCCATAGTGTGCTATCCTGTGCTACCAATGTAGAACATTATCACTCAACTGGTTACCAACACAGTTAGGCCAGTACTCTTTCTCAACATCATAGTAACTGCAGCCTGCTCATGCAGTTGTGCAGGAAGGCTGATGGATCCTCAGTTGGTAGGCCTGCACAGCCTGGCAGGAACTGGAAATGCACCGACATGGACACCAGTGTTGCTGTCGAGAAAGCACATGACTGTTTTGTGATTGTTGCGGCTGGAGTTGGCATGGCACAATTCTGTCTGATGGCTATGTGGAGTAGTGGTGTGGAATGTGCCTGCGGAAGGGTGGGTGATGAGGCTCGGCTGTGCTCGCCCTGGAATGAACATAGCAGTTGTAGCAAGCTGAGTTGCGGGCTTACACTGTTGACACACAAATGCTCTTTCCCAGGATCACACCATTCGTTCCTTGTAACGAATCGTTGATGGGCTCTCAGAACACAACTGACAGAGCACATGGGTTATGAGTTCATTACCTGCAAATTGGTTTTTTGACATTGCTCAGGTTGGTTGTGGCTGGTGACAGTGAAGATGGCTGGTTGAACTGCTGTGAAAAGTGTGACACTGAAAATAGTTTTCTGGATTTACAGTGGAAATTTCTTGCTGTGTCAAGCACTTTCTGTGATACAGTTGGGGGCACCAAGTGGATGCAAGGGTGGCTTCGCTAAGTCCGTCACACCAATGCACGTTGCTGAATTTTCGAACAGTTCTCCGAAATTTTGTTGGTGTAGTCGGTTTGTTAAGTATGACGCATGTGCAGTTCACTGTGTCACGAACAATGTCGATAGCACCCCTGATCTGACAAGGTTTAACACAGTGGTCGCACAAACTGGCCGTTCGGCCCTCTGTGTTTCAAAAAACTGCCTCGTAACACAGTTCAATGTTGATTCAGTAAATGTTCTCGTGCAGTCGCTAGTTTTCAATGGGGTTGTCGCACATACAGATGCTAGATTGAAGTTGCACTAATGTGAATGGACCTGTGTCTTGTAGTGAGCGCACACACTAAAAGCTTAGACATTGCA
This sequence comes from Clitarchus hookeri, assembly GCA_002778355.1. Classification (NCBI taxonomy): domain Eukaryota; kingdom Metazoa; phylum Arthropoda; class Insecta; order Phasmatodea; family Phasmatidae; genus Clitarchus; species Clitarchus hookeri. Next base: position 75,954 of record NQII01004311.1, on the reverse strand, counting down.
CAATACTGTTGGATTATGCCAGTTCACCAACCCACTATCACATCGTGGTTGGCAGAGAAATTCCATTGTTGCACCTAGCTGATCTTCGTCAGAGTCAATGGACCACCTGGCCCGTGGCTACCTCCCCTACACCATGTGTAGGAGGGGTGACCTACCCGAGCAGATGAAGGGGTGGTGCAACATGCAAGCATGCAGACATGCACACACACTCTGCGAACTGTCACCTCCCTGTCTCACTCGGTGGGTGGAGAGAGAAGGGTGGGGGTTGGACGGTGCTCCTAAAAATGGCAGCAATCGGTCCCATTACCAGCTTCTCCATTGTGTAGCTTGGAAACGACATGCTTGGCTGATGGTCGCCATGTTGCTGATGAGTTTCCTGTGCTGGTGCGGAACCTTAGTGAGCTGCTGCTGGCATCACTTCATGATGGTGTGGAAATTTAATATTGCGTGCAGGGATTTTGCAAGGAATTTTGAGATGTTGGCCCAAAAAACACATGATTTACCAAGGAAAATTTGACACATGGAAACTTGCGCTTTCATTAATAAGGATGGGATCTTACATTCTGGTAAGGTATGAAGATAGGTTTTGCTTGGTGTAGGAAATTAGGTAGGTTGTTAGGTTTTCAGCCATACAGGAGGGTGACATTTGCAGCAGGAAATCGCATAGGAAATTGATGCAGGGATGGTGATGAGAGTCCCCACATTACCTTGTTATCAGAATATGGGGTTTGACTGATGAAATGCCCTGCATCATAACTCACTGAACATAAGTTAGTTGAGGTTCGTGTGGTTGACAGCCCCTGGGTCCCTGGAATCCTCTGCAGGTCTGTGGTGCTTGTATACATAAATGGTGCATGTAATCAGGTATTAATACCATGTTTACACCATTATGTTGGTGAGGTTGTGAATCACCTCACACACTTTTACTTACTTGTGTTGTGCTGCAAGTCCCCTACGAACACAATTGGGGTTAAAATAAATAAAATGCTAGTATGGGTTTAAAATGTTTACTTGTTTCTTGGTTCTACATCTGCCCTTATGCTAACACATACCAATTTATGCAGACTCGGCACTCGGTTTACCGATGACCAATGCTGCTAAAACGACTAGGCCATGAACATGATATCGAAATATACATGTAGCACATTAAACCCTTGATAAATATCGCAGGGAGCAGATGATCGACCACTCAGCACGAGGAAAAGAAAAATGTTCCAGTATAACACATTACTATGGAAATGTAGTGGTTACAGCAAAGTTTTATGGTGCTGAGGGGGTCTATATGGAGCGAAACTCCCATACTGCCAGCTGGTCCGAGTGCTGAACTCAGACTGGCATAATGGCGTCGGCTTCCGTTAGGGGTGGATGAAGCCGGTGCCAAAAATGCGCAAAAAATACACTGAGAACACTATGACTAAACAAAATTATACTGAATAAAATTACATGGTAGAAATACATATTGGTGACATACCCGACTCTAATTAAAAGTTAATTATATCTGTGAATGTGATGCTGTGGGGTGTGTCACCAGATTAAAGAATGGAATTAAAAGTACCTAAGGCCAGGCTAAGAAGTCTGCTGGAAAGGAGAAGACATATTTATATTTACTCTGATACACTTGAATAAAAGAAATAATGGAAATTAATAAAAATATGTGTCTGAAAATCGGCTATATCACTTCCGGAAAACCTCGCCGGTGTGCGAGTCTAAGTGTCCCAACCTGGGGGGTTGGACGAGTCCATTCTCTCAAATGGGATGTGGGTATTGCCATGCTCGATTGCATGTATCATAAATAAATTGAACTGAATTTATTAAATACCGGATTCGAAGCAGTTTTGATGCACATAGTATTTTATTCCCCACTGTTTCATACCACTTGGGTTATGTAGCACTTTTTTCCTGGCCAGTAGGCTGGTCGAGTTGATGTCACAGAGGTGGACATTGGGCATCGTAGTGCGAGTTACCCAGAAGTTTCCTCGAATGGATGGTGATGGCTATGGCATTCTGGGGGACACTGTGTTGGGCCGCTTGTTATTCGGCCCCAAGAGTTACCTCTTGAGGTGAATAAAGTAAGACAGTCTCTTGAGTAACGTAGTACATGATAACGTGGCAGGTGTTCTGTTCTCGCCGACACATTCTATCATGCTCGTGGTCGAGTGTTCGTGTCGGCGCGGTGTCGGCAAGGTGTTATAAGTTACTATGGAAGTGCAAGTCGTCACGAGAGTACACATGGACACATGGTTCATGTCAAAATTGTTAGGTGTTCAGGCCTTTTGGAAGGAAGTTAGCCACACACTTGGGCGCACCATTTGACAGGCTATCGTGGCCTCTGGAATGGGGATAAGGGAGGTTAGACTAACAGTACCAGATTTTCAGAGGTGCTCGGGAAAATATAACAGGCATCATTTCGAATAGAGCAAGAGACTCTTCTTGGGCGTGGGCTATTCGCCCACGTGGCTCCTTCTGAAATCACCCTGCGACATAATGATAAATTATTCCAGTTATGCCTGCCTGAACGAGAGTGTTGGCCCTCTAATTCGCCACTAAATGTCGAGTTAGATTTTCGAAATGCTATCTCACACACCAGAAAAACAGTAGGCTAATACGCCATTGCAGAACTTCAGTAACACAGTGGGTATAGCCCCTATAAAAAGTAGCATGGCCATGAAGCGGCTGACATCAAAATAAACACACACCCATTTAGAATGCATTGACTCTACTGACTGATTATTTATCCTGAGGGGGGCACTTACATAAGAATAGTGGCCCTGGCGCACTACCAGCCTACACTGTGGAAAAGAAAGTCATGTGGTGGATAAAATATTATGGTATTACATCCCTGGTGTGATTTTAGCTTTGGGGGGCGGGGTCGGGAGCTGCACAGTCTCCAGGTTACGAGAAAGAAAATTAAGTTTCGGGAAAAAATTAGTGATCTATTTTAGGCTAATGACCTATGCAAGAAGGCTGAAGACCAAGAGACACAATGGTACGTGGCCACGATCGTATGTATCAATCAGTACCCGAGGCAAACAAATCAGACGTTTGCTTGGGGCATGTATTTTACTTATGGTTAATTTGCTATACAGTATCTGTTTACCCCATTTGTCTTTTAGACGGAAAGTAACATTTAAAAATTATACGACATTTTTGTTATCTGGAAACTATCGGTATCTCTTGAAACACCATGATAAATTGATTTTATTAAATATTAAAAGTACAGCGACTGAAGCATACAAGCAACAAACGACTCTGTCTCATAGGCAGTTTTAACCATATATTTTGTAGCGACGATCGAACATAAATAGCTTGGAAATTAGAGCTAAGTCACTAACTGGCCAGTCTTTTTGCTATAGTTTTTGCAGTTTTATGCTACCACTGCAAATAAGTTCGTAGGGTGACTGGCACCCCGAGTGTACGGCAGCCACGCTTCACGACGACGTTCAATAAGTTTGTGGATTGGCGTCCTGAATTAGAGCAGCCATGCACCATGGCTTCCACGAAGTTATTGACTGTACAACATATTAGCTTACATAATCAAGTATTTTGTACCTATTTACATAAGCTGCATTTCAATAACATAATATACAATATTATGCCTCCATATTACAGCTTGACTGAATTGCGCTACAATCATAATATCCAGTTTACAGATTTTTTCGCAGCTATGTATTTTACCACCGCCATGCAGCTTTACTTCCAAATTATATGCTTTTTTAAAACCATACGTGATTCTTTTAAAATATGAGGACATACATCACGATTAACAGTGACAAATGCGAAGAAGCGAGTAGTCATAGACCCTTTATTCTATAGGGATAGTTATGGCCCATTCTATTCTTCAAGTATTTCTGAGCATTGCCAGGCGGGCACACATGTAGAAAGCGATGGCGCGAAACACGACATTCGCAATATATCACTAAATGATTACTTAAAAGCTATTTATGTCTAAAATGGCCTTTAGTGAACGAATAGAGGGTTTTACAAGACATCTTACAATAACATGAAGGGAATTTTTTTTTGACCATTCTTAAAGTTACAAATATACAAAAACTATAAAGTTCTAATGGAAAAAATGCCGCGAATGAGCGGAAATTAAAGTCCACAGTGCATAATTAGCAACAATGTGGCTGACTGAATCCTACAAAGATTGTAACATGGTTACATTTAAATCAATATTTATTACCTAAAGTAGGATTTGTTAGCAAATCAGAGGTGCCCACCTGAAACCTAGAATTCAAGAAATAAGAATTTTTTATTAAAATCAATTACAACGAAAGAGGAAATGGATTATTAAGCTGGGTTTTGTAGATATTTTTCAGATCTTCGATAAGTGAGTTTCGTACACCCAAACAAAACTTGCGTGGGATTCGAGCGCAGGACCTAGCACACCATAGTATTCAACCATCTGCACCTCTGGAACTAGCAACGAGCGAAGTGTTGAGCTTTACCTCTGAGCATTTAGCAAATATTTAACTATTGTTATTGTGCGCTGCGACACTAAAATAAAAATAGTAATAATAATAAAATATGTATCACCAAAAAATGGCAAATATACTAGGTGGTCGGAAAAGGTGTTGGATGCAACATTGGCTGTGACAGTAAGAACTCTGATTAGAAAAACCTCCTTCCAGAGTTTTTCTGCTTTCTCTTGACGCAAAGACTTGTCGAACACGCACAAAAAGTTATTTAATGTTCATTTACTAATTTTTTTTCCTTTCACTTTCACATTGCACGCACTAGATTCCAGAAATATCGGTTTCACTCGTTACAACATAAAGCACTACACAACTCCTCAGATGCCAGACTGAATGTGTTTAGACTAGCAGTTAACTGGAAATGAAAGCGATTTCCAGTTTGTTTTTGTGGGATGCCCGACTATAACCGAACGGCCAGTCACCCCAGAATTGGGGGAGGAAACTTGCCTGACATTCATCACAAAATTAATCATTACCAGAGGAACTCGAGGGTCTGCTGCAGTTTGTTTTCAAACCAGGAATCACCAGTAGTAGTTTTATGTTCAAAATGCTTCGCCCAGACTTACCATTAAAGATAAAATAATTTATACTATTGTAGTATTTTTTACTCAAAGCAAACTTCCTTCTTGTGGTATTAAAGTTTTACAGTCATATTTCCCACATAGTGTACAAACGACATGCTGTATCCTACTATCCAATTTGGATAGTAGGTTCCTACGCCACTCCTTTCATTGTTCCTGGCTGAGTGTCCAGGGACTAGTTTGCAGGAAAACTGCACTCGCCCGAACACGGCTCTGGTTCTCTGCGAGAATTTATGTCGCTTTTCAACACTGGCAAAAAATCTGCCCATTTTTGGAACATGGCCAGCTTATTTACCTGATTTGTCGCTCATCGAACATTTATGCTACTAATTCAGGTGAGACACCAACTTCCGACATGACGAAGTGTTACTGTTTTGGAACATAATTCGCCACTACTGTGGGCACAATGGTGTTTGCTTGATTCCAAGCCTGATCGTATCGATCCAAGCACGAGGCGGTCCACTGATGCATTAAAGGTGCCCTTATTCTGTGCAGAAGGTGGACCGGGGCGTAATGTTGTACTGGTGCAGTGATGTTATAGTAATAAGAACATTTACGCTGACCATGAACTGATCGCTGTGAATGTCCATGTTAGGGCCTTCTTCAGTGTTTGGCTATTAGTGCAGTTAGCGGTCATCGCTCATAGGCTGTGACCGAGCCTTGAGAACCTATATTTTTGTGCCTGTCAATAATTTTTTCCTCTGCGTTTTTCCTTAGCAGAGTGACGTCCTTATAGCCGTAGTGTCATAGTTTTATCAGCGATTATTACCTGTTTGGAAGTTTCCAGAATCATGTAGGTTTGCTAATACCTTAATTTAAGGAGGGTATTGTTTACGTGATAGAGAATTGCTTGTTTGAGACTCGTAAGCATCGAACCCGCGCGATGTTTCAGAAGATTAACTTATCGTTGGCCATTTTTAAAAAAAGAAGGCAAGAGCCCATTTTAAATGTGTTCGTGATTGATATCGTTTTTAATTTGTATTTGTGGCCAGCATATATTACTTAGCTACTACGTCACTGTGATTTGGACACACATGCGTAATTCTTAGTGGGCTGCAAGTTTAATATTTTGTGCAGCAAGAGAACGAAGTGTTTAAGCGTGGGTGGGCTACTCTAATAAGATTCAGAACCTATTGGTGGATTTTATTATGTTGACAAATTTTGTCACCAGTGATCCTGAGAGAGTAATTATTTTGCTTAGAATGAGCTAGGACCGCAGGCAACCACTGCTAGAGCACATTGCTCTTAAATCTCTTTCTTTATATAAAACTCTAATACCGTTATTATTTATTTGTAGCTTATAATTCCAATGAACTCCTTAATTGGCTACAATTAGTCAAATGCACATTAATATCACATTATAATTACTTATTTCACTTTTCTGTACCATATGCAACTTGTAAGATTTCGATGAAATACAGTAGATCTTTCTTGGTGCGTCAATTTTTATCGCTATGGGTGTATTAAACAACAAACGAACCAGCGTTTTAGTAAAATATTCTTCGAACTGAGCACCAAAATGGCATTCCTGGAGAAAAGTTTATGTGTGAATGGTATCATGCTCTGTCTGATCTGTCTGTCGGCGTTGTCGTACATTTTAATTTCAGCTTGATATTATTTATTGTCAGAAAACGTTTATGGAAATTATGAATAGTTCTAACTCCTTAGGACTAGATGTTAACTCAACACGTTACATATAATTATACTGTAAATTAATGTTTGTAGAAAGAAAAATTATGAATTCATGAACTTTAACAAACAGGATGTTGCTTAAAGACTTGTGTATTTTTTCTAGGAAACCTGCGTGGAAAGGAGTTGAGCTTTAATATAGGACAAAAGAAAATTGGTATCTTGCAATTTCGGCATTTGGGAAAGTAGAGTGTACACGAAGGAAACTAATTAAAACTTGTTTACGAGATTTTATTTTTATGTTAATTCTCTTGGATATCCACAATTTAAAACTCTGTTTGTTAATAGTACACCCTACGGTTTTTTATACTTTATACATCAATTATTTACCTTCCCACTCAATTTTTAGTTTATAATTACAGTAAGGGACAGTATTATTTGTACATTTTTGCTCGGAAAGACTTTGTTTGAAGTTATTTTAATGGGCGTCCTGTATAAGGTGGGCGACTGGAGGGACGAATNAAAAAAAAAAAAAAAAAAAAAAAGAGCGAGGTGTTGAAATGTTAGTGAGCGGTGTGGGTAGCCCAGTCCTCCTCTTGTTCCTGCATGCCTCAGAGCGACGAAAATGTCCGTCTATTGTCCTCCTGTCCAGTGTTCACCTGGCGAGGTCGGGGTTGAAATGCGACTGGCTATGATAGTTACGCCAAGCGAGTCTGAAAGTGTAACTCGCTTTTTGAGTTGGAAGGAAATTTTACAGATTATGTGACCAAGGAATATCCTATATAGTTAGGCGGTTCGGAGTTCGAATTCATGGCAAGAAATTCACATTACAGTAAATTTATTAAACTAGACAAGTATGGACTGCCGCTATGAAACTTTTTCCATTGATTTTTTGCGAATAATTGCCAAACGGAAATCCCAAAATGTATTCATCCTGGTTTCCCGGCACTCACTCCCAGATTGTACTCCACTTTCTGTGTACACGCTATTCTAACAACGGGGATAAATAATAGCGTGGCAACTTTCGCAAAGCATTAATTTCGTAGCCGCAAGTTTCTCATGCTAGCGCTTCTCTCACGACTTAAGTATGGTCTCTGATTTTATATTAACACAAACTGAAATTTCGCAGTGGTAACGAAACCTCGTAGGGGAGCTGCCTTTATTCATACACAATTACACATTAAGTTGGTGTTGGTAGAATGGTATATGTTATTGTGGTCTTTTAGTATATCTCAACTAAAACTTACATTAAAATAATTGAAACCTATTTGATTAATGTTAAACTAAGATCCTGGGGTTCCCCTATAAAACTGCGCCATTCTCCAAAATAGAATCTAACTATAACTACGTGGCCCCTCAACAAGACGTGATGTTAACTCGTCCTTGTTTTGGAGTTTGGGGAATCCAAGCGTTAGAAGTTTCTTACAGGTGATATTATACGCATGTAAAAAAACAGAGATGTGTCATCCTGACATGAAGCATCTCGAAAGGTGCACATGCTTCATTCATGAATTCTCCTTATGCCGTGTGACCAGTAAGAAGCAGAACTGAAGCGACGAACGTTGGTTATTCTTGGCCCCGTGATGCAGATTGGCTTTCTTAGGTAGAAGTTGTTGTAATGACTCTACAGTGACACAAGGATGGCATCGTCAAAATATTAATTAAAAGAGCTTTTTCTCTTCTCGGCCATGTCTAAGTGTGATGTGACACCCTACAAAGAGTCTTGGTATATTCTCACTAATGCTACAAATACAATACATAATGTAAAGATAGTATCATTCATCCCACACATATTTCTTATCAAGTATCCCGTAATGCAAGGCATAAATTATTAGACTAGATAGAGTAATTTATATTACATTGGAAAAGGAGGAAGTGGATGAATGATTAGAGTTGTTGAATTTGATGTAACAAATGACACTGAATTCTGTCTTGAATGGAAAATGTTCTCTCACGATTTTTGCAGCTGGGAAAGCCAGAATTACATTCTGTTGCGTAAGGTGTCTCATAAAGTGTTTTCTGAAACTTGTTGACCCAGAAACTCCTAACTGGACATATTTATAGGATAGATTTTATGTATTTCTTTGCTGTTTAATAAACTTAAATCAAATTCTGAAAAGTATTCGCCATTACTGTGTGTAATACTGTGTAATTTAAGTGAAGTATAAATAACCACGGATTTAATAAATATATTAAAATCATTATGACTTCAAATACAAGTTTAGTTTTAAGATAATGTGTTCATTAAGCAGCGCTAATTGCCACTCAGTTCGTGCAATGTCACATGCAGCCAATTACTCGTTAATAGGTATGTAATATGTAATCACTGCTTGTCAATTTGCCAGTGTTTGTTCATCAGCGGTTAATGACCTGTACACGTAAACGAGGAAGTTTCGCAAATATCACGTTGTTAGGATGATTGTTCTTAAACTTTCCATTAATCGTAATTACACGCGAAAGAAGACTTTGTTGATGTATTTGGAACTTACTGTGGTAATTATAAAAATACTTGAACTTTACAAAGATATTGAACTTATGAAGACATAAATTGCACGAGACACATTTCTGCAGAGCAGTAATTGTATTTTTATATGTTCTCTTCTAAAAAATTTAACGAATCTCACAACATTTAAAATCAGTTTTTAAAATATTTGATTAGTTAATAGTTTCAAATAGTACCAGAACTATGATAATTGCACACCAATATCAATTCACGCATATTGATTTGCCTTGTATGATGTATGGCAGTGACGGATTATTATTAGGAGAGCTATACCTCAAAAGTCTCTTATAATGATTCCATATTAAATGTTTTGAAAACTGGCATAAATACTTGTATGTCACAAAATAACGTTTTCGCTTTATTTTGCCGAGATTACCATCGCAAAATTTCAGGACACATTGTACAGTTTTTCTTTACTTTTCTTTGATATAGTACGTCAAAATATTTTGATTTACTAGCACTATAAACTGTACAATTAGTTTTACAAAATTAAGTGATAAAATTTCGTAAGTTAGCGTTTATGATTAAATTCAACTGAATGTTTTGTGGACGTGTATCTTAACTGTAGGAATTTTACATCAAATGTAATATGTGCAATATTACTTTGCCCAAAATGGATCTTTCTGATTGGTGAGAATGCATTCTTAGATCATAATTCGACGTGATTCTAAATGGTGCCTTTTAAATTAGGCGTATATTTTGTAGATATTACAGTGTTTGATTGACTGGTATTTGTCTCTGGTAATAAATTCTTACAAGAGCGTGTGTTTATTTAATATCTCAGTAATTCAGATACGAAACTTCTGATTTAAATAAATTTTAGTACTCTGGTTGAATCTAATATCAGCTCTGAATTTCCAATTTTTTAGCTTTTTCTTTTGTCCACCGTTATGGAAGGTAGTGCCAGTCGAAAAACAAAGAGTTTATAGACCATATAGGCCCTAAAATATCAGAAACTATTGGACCAATTGCTACAATATATTGCGTATAATTAGTGCTATGATAAGGTTCTGACATTTCTGAAGTTTAGTAGGTAAGAAACATTTTATAAAAGGTGGCTTTATAAATATTTGAAAATTAAGTTTCAGTTGTCTGCCATATAAACAGAATCATTTTGACCGATTTCAATCAAACAAACATTTTCACCAAATTTGGCATTCAAGCAGTGCCACGAAACAAAATTAAAAACAATGAAATTTTAATGATACGGACATATATTAAAAATTATTTTTCATGTTGTACGTCATTTCTTTAGATGCATTAAAACGTTTAAACAAAACTTGGCATGCTCGCAGAAACCACTGAGAGAATTAAAATCAGTAATTAATAACATTGTTCACAAGCCATTTTGGGAGCAAGCTGATGTACTGTATTTCAGGAACTGTTGAACTTATCTCCACTCAATTTGATTTAAGAGAACTGTTATCGAAGACACGCCGCATTGACTTATTTTATGTGATAAGTGCTTTTTTTCCCCTTCAGAATGGTGGCTTTACTATACTTTCAGTGTGGAATTATTAGGCTGATTTAAATAAAACTTGAACACCAATAATTAGAGACAAAATTTAATCTAATAATTAATAATTTATTCACTTATTGTTTTAGGAAAGTATGAGATGAATACCTCATTTATATTCATGTTTGCTATAATCAAACATAGAAATAGGTACATCTACAGCTGTCAACGCGTAGTAGCATATCAAGATACTGAAATTTTAACTTTCTTGTGAGAGTCTATGAGCAGGCAATAACGATTACTGCAAAAGTAAAATTAACTTCCATTAATATTATTTTCGTGCACAATAGAAATTCGCTTGACTCCAGTTGTCTCGTTTTTCCGTTAACAAAGTTAATAGTTATTTAAAATGAGCTATTGTGAGGAATTTTATTCATTGTCATGGACTTAGTGACTGACAATCGTTTATCAAACAAACAAATACTATAAAACTTATACAACTAAAAATAAATACGTATTTTACCAGTACCTACTTCGATATGCAAGGGAAAAAATCGGCAATTATTAATTTGAACATTACACTGTCAGGAAGACGTCAAGACGTAAGATTTATTTTCATAATTCGTTGTCAAAATTACAGCAGATAAGCCGGTCAATATTGTGATGAAATACACGACTTAACCAGTATATTTTTTCCCTTGTGGTTGATTTCTAGTGTGTTTAGTAAACCGTGAACCAGAGTATGGTGAAAAGGTGGGATGGAGTGGGAGGGGGCAGTTGTTATAAATGTCAGTTCCAGAACCTGGCTGTATTGATCTTGCAGGCGGTTCCCGTAACTGTTGGAAAATGGCTGTTTAACCGTTCCTGAAGAGCTTTCGGAGGGACGTATACAGACATGTTAAGCTATTATTTTTAGTTTAAAAAATAACTGATACTGTTATATATATTTACAAGAATATCACAGAACATAATTCATCTCGAAACTATTACCATTTACAATGTCCGTAGAAATAGAAGGATTTTTTTAACGGGCTTTGGTTTTTAAAGTGCTATTAAAATTCCCCAAAATAAATAAATCTGTTTAAAACCACGACTAAAACATCAATTATCTTCTTTAACGATGCTAAGTTCCATCCAGCGGAGCCCGTTTATCCTTTTTAATTAACATTGCTTTAAAGTCACAAATAGAGTTTAAAAGGAAAGTGTTGATACTACTTAGATTCTAAAAAATATTTTAAGGGTTCAAATGTAATGTTAGTTATCATTGTTTTAATGTACATGGAGAGCAAAACATTTTAGTTCGTTATATCGGCTATACTTCATACATGTTATAAAATTAAAAATGTTCTAATGTTTGGAAATTTAGTTCTATTCCAGAAGTGGGTAGTTTATATATCAGCTTAGTTTTGTAATAAGTTACTGGCGAATTTTGGCGTTGCGGCTCATTAACTGCAACCATTGAATATACAGAAAACTATTGAAGAAATGAAAGATTCACGAAAGTTATCAGCGTCTCAGGAGCTAGCTTTTACGCCCGACACACTACAGTAGCTTTGCAGTTGCTTCCGTATACTCGTAGCTCCGTTGTGTGGGCAGGCAATTAACTACACAGGCTGTTCACAATTAATTAAGCATCTTTGAAAGCACTGCTTAAAATATACTATTCTCATTTTTTTTACCCTTCCGCCATATGGTATGCACTATGCAGGGAGTAGCGGATTTAAATTATGGAAGGGTGGAGGGAGCAACCGCTCCTCCCTAAGAGCCCGAGAAAAATTAGATTTTTACACAGTATTTCCTGGGATTAAAATGTAAATAGTAAAAATATAACACAGTTGTAACTAAATATTTGGAAACTAATCACTATGTGCATTTATGTACGCACACACAAACACATATATTATAAACACAGAAGTACTAACTGAGATCCATTTTAATTTGTATCACGTCGCCATTCTGTCCGCTAAGAATGTTTAATGAAAATACTAAGCTGTTAAGTATAATCATTCAATAGTGACAATATAATCCGGTAAGTCACCAAAAAAGCATGTACATGCGAGTCTGCATGAATGTTTCTACAACAGTTTTAACACCAGAAATGCAACGTAATTGCTGCATTCCTCATCTTGACTGAGGTAGCGTGGCCACTATTCACTCGAGGATGGGTCTTTCTCGCCAATTTTATTATGCTTGTTCATTTAAGCTTTTAAGAATTTACTTTTAGAAAAAGCTCTTGAGTCACAGCATGTAGCGCAGGAGTATCATCTTAATTATTCATGACTAACTAATTCACATCTTTAATAATATAAATATTACTTTCCTGAAGATGACTCGGTAAAAAAATATTTACTTGTTTAAGAATTCGATTCACTTAAGACTTCTTTTGTGGAAAACATCTCGATGTTTATCTAAAATATGAGACAGCTTGAAAGTTGTAGCAAGAAAATTATTTTAAACATTTAATTATTGAAATTTAGGCAAGTTTAATTTTTTTGAAAAACTATCTTTTACATAACTGATGGTCGTGTGGTTAGATGACAGATGTGTCATTCATCTCTCAACTGTCTCTTATATGAAGTATGTTTATAACAGCCTCATAAGAGACGATTTTGGTGTTTATTGATTCAAGGAAACGAGGGTAATTTTAATCCTCACGAAGTAAATATTAACAAGAAGAGCACGAACAAGAAAACGACGACCAGCTAGAAACAGCTAATTGGAGTAAGGCTACTTTACATGGCTTTCAGTACGATACAGGATTTAATGGAAATATAACAGGCAGTATTGGAATCTCAACAGACAAATGCACGAATGACTTCAGAACTCTGTGGTGGTTTTCTAAAAATGCAGAGAGTAGCGAATTTGTCGATATCCAAGTCCCCAACTGCTCAAAGCGTCAGGGATAAAGCTGCAATAATATTCAAAGTAATTTATTTCTTTACTGCCTTTTGGAACGAAATGCTGTTCTTATTAAAATACTTTGGAAGACAGTTCAGAAAACTGCGCGAGACTTGCTGGATCATACGCCATACTGCAGTGTTAACAGTTTAATTTACAACTGCACAAAGTAGCAGAAGCGCTGAAAATTGTATTTAAATGGAAAGCATGGCAGGCAGCTGTTAATGTAAGGGCACTGGTCATAGCAATTAGTGGTGCGACATTTATTGCGACATTTACAAATCGTAGTAACTGTTTATCACTAACACTTCCACTCATACAATTTCTCTAGGAGTAAAAGTTTCACAGGCAGACAGCTTTCAATAGTATGGAAGAGAAAATGAGTGTTTTGAGCGAGAATATAAATATATGCCCTTAGAGCTGAAGAAACAGAAAAATCATTATGCATGACTATAATTTTCCCTCGTACCATCAAACAGCAAACTTTACACTGCAAAGTACCTGCAAATATCACTAAACATCAGAATGTCGAGGTTAAAACCTCTTCTGCAAATATTGCCAAACGCCTTGCCCGAATTTAGGTATCTACAAGTGTACTTGCACTCTTGTATAATTCGCAGACCCTTGGCGCTATAATTGATGAATTCGGACAGGCACCCTTGTTGGTTTCGACCACAGCTATTATCCAGCTAATTCCTTTTGTTGAACATGCATTTTGTTGAATAACTTGTTAATTGCAGAAAATTTGCTGGTTTGAATCAAGAATTCAATATTAGTTCAATTTGTTTTACATAACATTTATTGTCATGCCGATTGTATGTGAGTTTGCAATTTGTTTGCTTGTTTCACATTAGCTTCTGTCGGTTATTAACAGCCTAATACGAATTTATTGTTTACAATTTTTTTAAAAGTGTATCTTTCCGTAATTAATAACTTAGTTCAAAATTCTATGACTTCGAATTGGTAATGTTGCCATAATAGTCTTTAAATAAAAATCAATTGTAATCTACAAAATGTATCTCAAAATTTCGGCACATGTAAGTTGCAAGACCGCGAGAAGTATACATGTTCGTTTACCTGTATACTTGCAATTCAGACAGAACTGATGATGTGACTTCAGCGGACAGGTACACATGAGAATGTACGTACTTCAAGCGGATTCGGACTTGGCATAAGATTTATAATCACGTTTCTCCAGTGAATTCGTTCATGCAAAAATAATTTTAATTACCTCTTATCTGGCCACTTATATACATATGATACAACGAAGGAAAACTTGAAACTTTTTGCACCTATGTACTATGTAGTTTTGAAAACGATTTGCAAAACCACTTAATGCAGAGTTTTTATTGTGAAAAGCTAAATATAAAAGCTACAAGGTAATAAGGGATGTTTTCCAGAGTTTTTTAGTGGAACAAGTGCGTGCTACATTCGAATATTTGTGTTTAAACTGCTCTCTTACTAGTCAGCGAGTGTTGTCAGTCACGAGAACACGTGCTCCACACACTAAGAAATTATTTGTAAATTTAACTCTTCAGTGTATACGTACAGTGACAAAGCGCGAATGGTAAAATATTTTCCCATACATCCTACAGTTGCTCGGCAAAGAGTTGAATGCGTGGGGAAGTTTCCAACTTTGTAGAGTAGCGATGCTAATCATTTTCATATTTTCAGCCTGACACGTACTATTACCGTATACTGTCTAGGTTAAAAACTTCCATTACAGTTCAGGAAGTTTATCAGAAATTTTTTTATGTTGCATTTTGCATAGAATTAAAACATTATTCCTATCATACTGCGGATATAAAATTTCAATGGGCTTGCTTTAAAGGACATGCATCGGGATATTCCAACTGAAATGAGAAGGCAGTTAGTCGTTTTGCACAAGGAACTGCACGTGAGAAAGCCTCATTTGTAAAGTAATACAGCAACTGTCGCTGCCCTACTTCAGTTAAGCACAACTGCTCTGACAAAAAAAGCTTTTAAATATTTAGTTTTTTTTTTTTGGTTGTAATTCAGAAAACTTGTCAAGGAAATGTGTTCTGAATATACTACAAATATTACACTGGTGAAATGTAATTTATTTAGAAATTAAAATACTTCTATTTTTTAAACGACATATTTATATTGAGATAATTGAAATAAACAATATTGTGGTCCTGGTATAAATTATGAACTGGTGTACGGCATTTCACTGGTATTATAAGACGTAATGTTGTTTTAACTTGCTGGTGCATAAATATTTGTTTCCAAACGAACTTTGCCACGACAATTGCTGAAAATATTTCCTCTACATATATCGAATTATAAAGATAAAATACAATGCCAATCAAAAATATGCAGTACTCTTTACCATAAAAAATGTATTACATTAAAAAGTGTGGGACATTTTCAAACTCAAATTTATGATAACCATCATCATGACAGAAGAATTAACACAAGATATGCTTTTTCTTCCATGAAATGCACAAGGACATTTGTAAAGTGAAGGCAGCTGCACATCGTCAGTTTTCCCTCGCTGCGATTGCATCTTACACTCGCTTCGAAGTTTGGTGTCCAGGAATACGTCTTGTAAAACTAAATTTTGAGAAAGTCTTTTCTAATCTGAATGACATTTATTTCTGTCCAACGTACTCATCCTTATTTACATTATGTTAATGTCCGCTTTCAACGCATTTTTCTCACAGAAGCCTTTTCTAATGAAAACTATTTTCTGTTTCTAGTTATTTCACATTTAATGAAACAAGAATTTTTACATATTTGATAACTGTACACAGTAAAATAGTTTGATCGTTTTACAAACAATTATTTGGAATAAATAGAAGTAACCAAAACATATTCTTGTAGTACCAAGAGTACAAACATAGTTTCTTTACAACGCACTTTTATGAAATATTCAAAATTGTTTATATGTTTATAATAAACCAGTATATGGTACTTGCTTGTTAAAAATCAACGTTAGTTTTACCCACTCCACAGTAACATGTAAAATTTGCTCTTTATTTACCTGTAGTGTTACATATAATAATAGTGGTAATTAGTTTCCAAAGAATATGTTGTAAAAATATAGAAAAGTTTTACGGTGCAGCTAATAGTGCAGGTATATAGAGCGAGAAAATCGTAATTCATAGTATTATGCTGTACCACGAAATAATGTCAAGCTGACTTATTTGTGCTATCAGAATAACATTAAAACAGAGACAAAACTCAGGTGTTCATACAACACGATGTTCAAAGATTTGAAGATGTCTTTTTATAGCACTTATATTTCTCTTTCCAGTTCATTACAAGGACAATTAAAAGGTTCTTGAACTACAGAACAGAATAAATATATGCTAAAGAGCAATAGAGAAACGTCTTTTTATTACAGTGAACATACACAAATTCATAGAGTATTTCTGTAAAATTACAAAAGCAAGGTTTAAAAAAAAATAGATTTCAAAGTCACACTGTTTCGAAGCGTATGTTCCACGAATCTGTACTAATTTTAAACGATAGTATACAAACTCTGTGAAAAATATTTTGAATAAAAATAATTTGTACTACATTTAAGCATTTCAGTACTTCAGGTAGAATAAGTTTTGAGTTCAAAACCTTTACGTCAATGCTTTGTTAAAATGTTTACATAAATCATTAAAACGGAAATTTATGTTTTTTTTTAAATTTTATGACTTAACGGTGTTTTCCAGTGCCGTTTGTTAAAATGTTTTACAGTGAGAAATATTAAGAATGTTCATATAACAGTACAAGTAGGTACTACAAAATAGGCAGAACTGTTTCCTCAGCTTTTGCTGTGCAAAAAAATAGCTTTAATGTTGTTGATATTTGAATCGCCAGTGTTGAAAATAATTTATATGCCAAAATCAGAATTAAGCTTACATACTGAATATTAGGAAGGAGCTATATAACCAGGAAAGCAAGATTACGTTTCATACACAGCTTAGAACTGAAATTTATATGCTTCACTTACATGATTTTTATTTGATGTGACAGTGCTTGGAATTGTAATTAGACATAGGAAATCAAATTTGCACAAAATTATAATGGCTACATTTGATAATTATACGTTTTTTTTTTTAATTTTATGGCAGTATTGACTTTCGAGGGATTATACTTCACCTTAAAGACTTAGGCTGCACTAAAAGTCCCAAAAAAATTATCAACCATATGATGACCATGACATGTATTGATAAAAAATAATAAAATATTCCTGAAACGTTTTTTTTTTTTATGGATGCGAAGAAAGTATTTTTGCAGAATACCACGCGTAAGTAACCCAGAAAATGCAACAAAATTGCTTACAATGACTGGATATAAAGTGTATAAGAATTGGGATTTCGCAAGTTTTGGACGTTTAACAGACAACCCCCCCCCCTTTCTCAAGACGATTGCTTGAATACGACTCGTTGACAGCGAGGTCATTTGAGATAGAGCAAGTTGCTTGGAGAGGCAGGAACGTAGGAGGAATCGGCCATGGTCTGAAGAAAGGAATAATCACAGCATTCGCCTGTGGATATTTCGGGAAACCACGGGAAACAGAATTGAGGATCACCGGACCGTGATTAGTAGAACTCCAGTCCTCCCGAACGCGAGTCTGAAGTTTTACCACTGAGCCACCTCCCTCGGTTTTTCTCGATTTATTCGCCATATGTGAAATTTACATTGCCATCGGCCTAGTGACTTCATTCATGCGTCACTAGAGTGAAAAGTAATATGCCAATATGTAAACTAATGTATGTAACGCAAAATGTCATAAACTTGATTCCTATAAATTTAGACATTTAACTTGCGATACAACGTGATGACTTAAAAAACGATTTTGCTTGATTCGCTGCTATGTCAATTGGGAGCCTGCATGTCAGTTCAACTGACATGCAGTGATCTTTTCTAAAGGTTGATTTCAAAATAGTTCACTTTACAGCGAACTGCCTATAAACAAGATATAGTTCCTTATAAATATTTAACACTTGGAGCATACTTTTGCTTATGCAACTACATTTAGTTCTGAGAAAATTAAGGTTAAAATATTTGGTAGTGTATTTGCGTTACAAAAAATTATGTTCTGTACAACTGAAACTCCTTTTATTTAAATTAGTAATTAGTTTTATTTAATTTTATGTGTTAACGTAACTTCAAAACATTCATGATTGCAATTCTCCAGAAATAAATAAAAAGTGAATAACTGTCTAAGCAATAGTCACTTGACTACGTAAGTTAGTAGAACTTTCGGAGCTTCTGATTGACAGACACCTTGCTTAAACCACTATGTTTATGGAAGTGCTTATTGCTATGCGTGACTGTATCTTGTCGCATTGATTTACACAGTTTTAACTCGTATGAATATTGCCGGGTTATGTTTGTGAAATGCTTACTTTAAGTGTTTGTAAGACCCTAGACAGTCGAGAGGAGATGATATGCGGCAGTCACTTGTCTATCGGCACAACGTCAGAAGCTTGCGGAAGCGATTTCAGAGCCACCGTGTTTCAATTTAAGAAACTTAATTCAAAATCGTAAAGATTTTTTTAAAAATAAGGTTTGCCTTCTTAAAAAAAATAATTCTTTACACTCATATTCGTTTTATGCATAGTTGATTTGTTTTTTTTTTTTGAGTTTGTACATGTTCTCTCTTTTCAACTTTTCAGACAACGTTGAATGGACAACTGAAAACTGAGTAAATGTTTTATATACCTACAAAACTGTTTAAATCAGTGGCGTAACAAATGTAGGGGTGGGGGGATACATTGCCCCTCTCTTAATTTAGTCAAGGGCGCTACAGCGTGAGAGTAAATGGGGATAACGCTTTTATTAACCGAGATGCGTTGATCTATTGTTTAAAATCTCTAATGAATTGTTATAATATATTTATGTTATTTATATACGTCTTCGCTTCTGGGTTACAGGCATATCTTTTATGCAGAATGTTTTATAGCACAACAATTAAATTTAACATAAGCAAAAAGGCTTGCTCCATCCTAAATTGGAGAAGTTGTTTCGCCACTTCTTAAAATAGTTTGGTTCTACGACTTGACTACATACAGCAATGTACATGGTCCTCAGTGTTTGCTGGATCGATTCCAGGCTTGATTTTTCTGTGGAAAGTAATAGCTGTGGACCGTTTTTTTTCTTACTATTTGTGTTTGTGAGAAAGAAGAGGCTGACTGAAGGAAAGGTAGTAGTGTACAGGATGGAACTGAACTCTACCGACAAATTTCGTCAGGTGATTCCTATCAAAAAATAGGTATGCAATATATACACTACATATAGTCTAACTCTATTCCGCAAGAGGTGAAAACCACCCTTGAAAGTATAGTTGAAGCAGATATTTTTTGCTAGCAACACAACCAGAATAAACAATAAATGTCTGAGTTTCTGGATACTGCATTACTAAACGACGAAGCACAATGCACAAAAATATGGGCTCCAATATCAACCCCCATCCATGAAACGTGAGGGGTTGGCAGCAAATTTGTGCAAATAAAAATGAAAATGTATCGCTTTGTTTGTTGTTTCCTGTGGTTTTTTCATCTACCGTACATGGTGAACAAAAATTCCGTCTTGTGTGTTTAATATAAATGCCTACCTTAATGTTTTTAACACTGACCTGTGTATTAATTTACATGTTGACAGAAGTCACCCCATAAAAAAACTTTTGTTACCATATAGAAACATAGTCGTAAAAAACGTGCTGTGAAGTTTCGATCTGAAAACATAATTATTTCAGTTATGAACAAAGTAACGTACCCACTCGACTATTCAAACATAAATTACATATTAGTCAAATAACTGTATATCTTACAGTGGGCATTATAACGAGAAGGGCTTATATATTTATAAGGATGCATTGGCACACGTGTGCGTTTGTAATAATATCCTACAAGTAAAATAATGCTTACAATATTTAAAAAGGACAGACGCGTATGATGAATATTTGTAATGAATACAACCAAGCTTTTCACTCTTATACGTAATATTAATATTAAAGTTCATGAAAGAAAATTAGAACTCAGTACAACACAAACACATTCTGCACTGACTTCGTAATAAGCAATATTTCTCTTCTTATTATGTAAATTTGGTAACAACGCCCGACATATTGATTTAACGACGAAATTCTGGCCTGTCAACAGCCTGTGAGAAGTTGACGCATTCCGATTCCATTCATACCAACGCGAGACGTCAAACGACCTCAGTTTAAAGTTTAGAATACCAAAAATTAGTTTGAAACTATAGTTAGTCAGTAGCGATTTTTTCCTTTGCCAGCGAAATAGAGAATAAACCCTCCACTGTCTAGTTTCCCTTTGTTAGTCATCCCATGTACTCCAGGTATTTTGTCACCAAGCACGAGGGGCGCCGTCTTTGCCAACTCCCGTCTCTCATATATCCCTACTGTAGAGTTTGGTCAGAATGATTTATATCTAGGCATGGAATGAGTTCCTATGTTCCGATTTTGAAGTATGCAGGTTTTATAGTTTTGAACTGACAACACGTGATTGTAAGATGACTTGTGGTATAATGCGATTCACCGGTTTCTTCCAGGTTGGTAGAAGTAACAACAACCTGAATTTCGCGGCTCTTTCTTCGTTGATTTGTAAATTATGGTTAACTATGCTTATAAAAGAGCTTAACGATTAACGTGCCAAAGTGGTTTGCTCGGGGTTGGGAGTGTTACCTACCGTCTGTCTCGCTAACTTTAACGGCACGAAAATGGTGGCCAACTACACGTTTATAAAAGAGCTCCGTGTTTAGCACATTATATGTTTTCGAAACCGTGAATGTTGGCTATGATCTGAATTTTGTCGCTTCATCTGCAATGGTTTGTGAAAATTGCCAGCTGTGTCTATAAAAGGGCTTAAAGCTTAACATTCCATTTTGGTTTGTCAGGATTAGGTGTTTTACTGAAGGCCTGAATTTTCCGGGTCTAACCACAAAGGTCTACGAATGTTACTCAACAACGCCTATAAGATGGCAGTAACAGATGCTATATTTTGGTTCTGATATGACATAAGACACAATATCTGCTACTCTGTATTCAGGTTTGGTTTGGTGATATATACTTTCCAGAAACAATTCAAAGAAGCTTAAGAGCATAGCTACGTGTATGGGGTCCAATAAGGCAGACGAGGTTGTAGAGCGCAGGTTGCAGAATGAATAATTAACGGCTCTGGCGTCATGTTAGAATTAGTTTCAAGGAAACGAGTTAAAAAATATACATTTATTAGCAAAAAAAAAATGATCACGCTAAAGGTGTCATCACAGGAACACACAAGGTGGGAACAGGCACAGGACATGGATACAGAAAACATCAAAATATTGTACCCCACCAAGCATGTATTGCAGAGGACAAACACTTGCAGGATGCGCTTAGTATGATTATACCTACCCGTAGCATGGAGACAGGCAGCGATACAGTCGGACATGGAGGCACAGGGATGTTGGTTGTTCTCCTGAGAAGATAATGCCACGGTTGGCGCAACTGACCATCCAAATCCGCCGCAGTTTTCGCTGGCCGAAAATACCATCCAATCTGGTCCCAAACTTTCTCGACGGGCGAGAGGTCTGGAGACCTTGCTGGCCAAGGAAGCATGTTGGCATCATGAAGGCAGGCCAGATATACCCGTTCTGTGTGAGGCTGGGCATTATCCTGCTTGACAACCCAGGAAGGGGAGCGCACATGGTCGCAGAATTTCCTGGATGTATCGCTGCGTCGTCCGGATACCTTCAATCACCGAATCACTACCAATGGGGTGTGGGAATGATAGGAAACGGCACTCCACACCATGAAACCTCTCGTTGGGGAGGTGTGCCACACTACAATGAAGCGTGGAACACAGCGCTGGCCAGAACGTCTCCAGACTCGAATTCGGCGGTCGTCTGTATCCAAACAGAACGATGATTCGTCGTTGAACACCACTCGTCACCAATCCGCACGCTACGATGCTGCCCGTTCCCAGCAGTAGGTCACACGTGCTTGCCGATGCTCAGGTTGTAATGGTAGACATCGTAAGGTGCACCGCGAAGACAGATCCCGCACTGCGAGCCGCCTGGATATGGTACTGGTGGACGCAAGCGTATCCCTAGCTGACGTGACACTTTCCTGGTACACAGCGACGCCCATGTAGTGCTTACAGTCTGTCACATGATGAAACTATCCTCCTTGCTGGTGGCACGTCGGGGACTAGCCGAGCATTTTCGATGGGTGTGTGTATGCTTCTTTTCCCGCTGTGTCCAACACCGACTCACAGTGTATGCAGAACTGTTAATGTAGGGGCGATGGGCCAAAACGTTCAACCTGCCTCTCGGAGGCCGATGATGCGCTCTCTCTCAAACTCACCCAGCTCGACAAAGGATTGTCGAATGTGCCGTCGTGGCATGCTGTGTGAATTGTCCCTGTGGCTCTCTCTACTACTAAGATCTTTTTCGGTGTCTTGCATCTTTGAATGATGGAGGTACATGTATGCCACCTAGTGGCACATCCACGCAAGCAAACCACATTAAACGCAAATGGGACACATGTAGGGTTATGACGACACTATGTGGTAACCTTCGTTGTACTCGAGCGATTAGTTCATTTTTGCAAATGAGTGTAGTAATTCACATACTTGTAGAACATTCCGTAATGCATATTTATGCCTTTAAATGTATACGATGGTCTATATACCGAGTAGTTAGCAAGTTCGAATTAGTCTTACGAAAGATGGCTCTTGTGATAACATATGCTAAACTGTACCTTAAAGTTTGAAAAGTTATAAATATAATTAAATACATAACTTTTATTTATAAATATAAATTATTGCTTATTACTGTGAATGCATTTTCTCTTTGTTAATGGTCCTGGCCTACATTAATGAATCAGGTTACCACGTTCATGAACANAAAAAAAAAAAAAAAAAAAAATGTGGGAAGGGTAGAAGGAAAAGTTGAGAAACGGAAAATTTAGAAAAAAAGTTGATCACCATTAAACTG
This sequence comes from Clitarchus hookeri, assembly GCA_002778355.1. Lineage (NCBI taxonomy): Eukaryota > Metazoa > Arthropoda > Insecta > Phasmatodea > Phasmatidae > Clitarchus > Clitarchus hookeri. The sequence goes on along the minus strand of NQII01004311.1, from coordinate 52,449 downwards.
TAATGACAGAGCGTGAGGATGGTTGGCGCCGGGTCCGCCACCTTACCCCTTGTCTTAATATTGGCAAAAACACATTACTATGGCAGTTCCAGACATCAGGTCTTCCAAAATTCTTTTACAATTTTGAAATTTAATTATGAAGCATAGTGCTGGTTTTATACAATACGAACTCTCATTTAACTAGTACACTTTCCGATATCCGTACGCATAAATACGTTCAGAGTACTGCCGTGCCTGTATGGGGGGAAAACATTACTCTTGCCATAAAAGTAAGACTTTCCTGTATGTACGTCACTAAGAGGCTATGTGGCGTTTCTGTATAGGGAAAAGCAATAATCAAACGAATAACCATGACAAGAACGACTATGTTAGAGTCCGCTAAACCATGTAATTTATCACGTGAACACACGTTATAGCAGGAAATGTTCTAAAACTTTTGCCCTAAACTCATCTCTTTTCTGGCTCTTTGATGCGAGGCATTTTGAATTAAAGAAGTGAATTTTACTAAACGTTAAGATCTCCCCGTGTATGAAGAAGTTGCAACACATGTAGGTATTGAGAAAATGATTAAATTAATAACTTTTAACCAACCTTGTTATATCTTATATGAGCGTCAGTTTATACGTCGTGTACTTACAAACTTTGTCAGATAATATAATATGACTGATAGTATAAAGTGATTACCAAGCGGGGTAAGCACCCCTATAGCAAACAGTTTTGTAACGAATTTATTTAGATACATAAGAAACTACGTGAGATTTAAGGTCTAAAATCACATAAAATTTGGTTCATAAAATCATCCTCCGCATACATTAAACTGCGATTGCCAAATTAATATCGCAAAAATAACATTAAAATTCCCAGCTTTTCTCTGGTTTTGATGGCTGAAGTCAACATGTAAACATTACCTTATTGAAACACAACAAGTAAAACTGTACTCAAGAAATGAGTACACTCATTTTCAAAGGGTGCAGCGGTACGCCTACGAGGGTAAGTAACACCACTACCACCCGTGAATACGTGCGTGGAGTTTATTACTACATTGTAAATGGAAAAATCACAGTGTTTGTTACAAATAAAAATGTTTACAGAAAATGGCATTTTTCATTACACATAATACACATTTTCATGGGTAAGAATCATTTTTATTGTCCTGAATAAAATGTATCGATGTTAAACGCAGTAATACCATTGCAGATTATAGCAATTCATAAAGTAACGTTGAAAATAATCCTAAGAAAAGTAATTGTTGTCAGATCACTTAATATGTGCCATCCTTAAATCCTCGCAATAACCGCAGTCACGCATTCGCGGGTGTCAGAGGTGTTGCCTACCCATGTAGGCGTCCTATTACAGCCTTTGAAAACTAGTGCTCTCATTTATCGAATACGGTTGGCATTAGTGTGTTTCAATAAGGCGACCCTATTTGTTAACGTATACAGGTTGGCTTCAAGCAACAGAACTGAAAAAAATACTAGGGTTTAGAATTTTTTTTTCTGATCATAATTTGATAACCCTAATTTAATTTATGAAGAGGGGTGATTTTAAGAACAAAATTTTCTGAGATGCAAGACCTTTTATAAACCAAAGATCGTCAACTTATTTGTTGTTAAATCGCACACAGTTTATGATATATTTAAAATCATTATTACAAAATATTTTCCTTTAAGGACGCGTATCTCCCTTAGTAATCACTTTACGCTATGAGCGGTATTATTTTTTCTATTTAATTTTGCATGAGAAATAACACTACAAAGTTTGTAATATACATTGAAGGACACGCTAAAAATAAACCCATAAGAAAAATCAATAATGTCAATGTGATACAGACCCAACCTCGGAGGATCCTAGTCCAGATTTTCGCACGCGTGGACGTTGCCGACGTCCAGCGAGTTTTTTTTTTTTTTTTGATACTACCGCTTCCTGCACGAAAACAATGCGTGGATTCTCGACCAGAGGGTCTCATTTCATGTTATTTCGTGGAAGACGGTCGCCTACGGCCCCACGGCTAAAGTGCAGTCACTTTGGCGAGAGGAACTACCATTACCGAGGTTCTGACTTGTAGATGTAGGTGCAGGTTAAGCTATCGCGCAAGCCCCTCCTGATAAGCCAACTGGCCCAGAAGCGCTGAGGGACGGGAAGGGGGCCACATAGCTCATCCAAATCAATAACTTAGCTGAGTGCTACTTCCGCTCCTAGAGTGCACATTTCCACGAACATTGTTTGTAACATTAACTATTAATACAGAGTTTTAAATTCCATTATTTATTCATCTCGACGGAAAAGGACAAAAATAATATTATATGCAGTCCACATTATTTTTGTTTGAGTGATACAGTATTGCAGTGCTGGAGGTGGGAAAACAAACAAAGAAACAAAACAATTTATTACAGTCACAGTCTGGTGTTTACAAACAGTNGGGGGGGGGGGGGAGGCCAATTTGCCATAGACTCCCGATCCCAAGGGGTTCCTAGAAGTTTTAAACTTAGAAAGTCAGTCCCTCCCACCTCCCACGGTTTGATGGTTTACTCTCATTTGCATATGATGATGCAAAACTTACTCATAAAATAACATGTACAATTGAGAACACATTTATTCGGATCATTTAGACAGTTAAAATATAGAATCGGGGGTTCGTTTAAAACAGAAACCTCAGTAGATACGCGTAGTCTTGTCCAGAGCGGTATGGGACTGACCAACTCTCTCGACATCCACTGGTTAGCAAGTTCTGGCCGATCCGACTGCATTAGTAAACTGAGCGAAAGTTATCAGAGGACTATCAAGATGCCACGAAAGGAACTGGACGAGGGGAAATAATTGTTGGGGACTAGTTACTATAGCATGCACACTTTGAAAACAGTTACCTTCAGGCTCACCAATTGCGTTATTCTAGCTGCCTTTGATTATTGGTTTTCTCGGGGTACTGCCTGGAATGGTGCCGCCCCGAGCTAAATCCCCTTAAGAAGTGGTGCCTTAAGGGAATCAACTCAGTGTATGGAGACTGAGATGAGAGCTGATTGTTGTATTGGGAAGTTGAACTGCCTTCAGATTGCAGGCCTAGAGCCTTATAGGAAAATATAGAGCGGCACTGTGCTCCTCACCTCTACATGGCAGGGTAGAGAAACGGACTACGAGGTCATTAGTCCACCAAACCCACGCCAGTGCGTTTGTGCGTGGCCATAATCCTCTCGGAGCTTCCTCACTGATGGCTAAGAGGGAGCAAAGAAGAACAGTGCTGGCTTTGGGCCTTTGGCTCCTGGCCCAGGAGGTTAAGTCCTCACCCGAACCTGTAGTGTGGACTGAATACACTGTGTATGTGTCGTGGACTTCAATAATTAATTGAACTGTAGTGTTGTGAACTGTTGTACTGTATATGGTTAAATTGCGCAGGACTTGTACTGCCATGAGTACGCAATGGCATCAAAAACTAGCTAGTTTAAATGGGTCAAAGTGTATGTAAAGGACACTTTATTGTTGAAAGTAAAATTGAAGCCCATGAAAGAAAGGCGCAAGGATCTCAAGGGACTATTTGGCCAAGGGAATGTCCCTAAGCCAGCGGCCGCAGCTGCGGTGAACCGGTTGATGGATCAAGAAGTTCATTGGGAGCAATTCTACATGTCCCCCAAAGAGACCAAATGACATAAACAGATCAGGTATGCCATAAATGGCATGGAAAGGAGCATGGTAGATTCCTGTATGTCGGAGATATACGATGAAGAAGAGCAGGGTACATAAGGACCTGAAGGCAGAAAAGATGACCATGAATACATGGGTGTTATCTCAGCAGTGCGCCCTAAAGAACAAGAGAAGTCTGATTCAGAAAGCTCAGACGAGGAAGCAGAATCTGATTCAGATTTACCGGCAAAGAAGAAGATGGAAGTGTTGGTAAAAGTAGGATGGCAAGGAAAGTCTCGGAGGACTTCCACATAAAATCTGCAAGCAGCTGGTAGTGAACTTTCTGTCAAAAAGGTTGAAGAAAGACCTGAGACCAGTAAAGGCCCTGAAATGTCCAAGTCAAGGAAGTGGCTGCAGTTTAAGCAACATGGAAATGAGAGTGGGGGCGACTCATTGGATACAGGAAACTTTGTCCACAAAATTGAACTAAGTGTCAACCAGACACACAAAGAAGCCAAAGAATTGGTACTATCATGGTGCAATGGTTTCTTAGTAAGAATTAATAAATTAACAGCAAGCAGGCAAATTGGTTGGTAGCAAAGATTAATCAAATAAAGAGTCTTTTAGATAAATTGCTGATTGAAAATGCCAAATTATTGGTAAAGTGCAACAGATGGAGACCTGCGATGAGGGAGCCTTCAAGGAAAGAGAGGGACAATATGTGGTTAAAGGAATACCTGGCATCTAGAGCTATGCCCAAACTGTTAAGAGAGAAGAAATGAAACCACAAACCTCAAAGAAAGTGGTGCTGATATGCCCAGCTAAAGAAGGGACTACCAGTATTGAAACGAAGGCCAATATTAAGAAAAATTTTGATCCTAAGATGGATGGATTACAAATCTGCAATATGCATAGTATAAGAAATCGTGAAGTGCTCATTGGGGTTGGCAATGAGTAAACTCTGGAAAAGCTCAATAACCAGACCAAGATAAGAGAATTTGATCTCAGTTAGAGTCAACAAGAAAGAGAGGCCCAAATACAGTAATATACGATGTGCCTTGCTCTGAAGATAGAGCTGGCCTGATCGAAGTTATTTACAGACAGAATTTCCAGTCCAGTGATGGAATGTCTGTAGATAAATTTAACAGAAGTGTGATGGCCAGTCATCGAACTGGTCGGAGGGACACTGGAAGAGTCAATATTGTATTGGAATGTGAGCCAAATATAAGGAATATGATCTAACAAAAGAGAGGGTCTATATAGGATATGAAAGTTTTCGGGTGGAGGACTACATATCTTTGTCCAGTTGCTATAAGTGTCAACAATAGGGACACATAGCAAAGAAATACAGAGAAATGGAGTCCACATGCTCTAAGTGCGCTAAGAAGGGCGACGAGTAAGAAAACTTCCCGGAAAAGTCTGATAAAAACTTTAAAGAGATGTGTGTGAATTGTCAGAAGAAAGGAGTTGCACACGAGCATGGGGCGGACTTAAGAGTTTGCTCATCATATCAGAAGGCTCTTTCGGTAGAACTCGCCAGGATAGATTATGGACTGTAACACCATAAGATGTGGGCATTTGAACATGCAAAGGTCAGCAGCAGTGGCTGCTGAGCTGAACAGGATCATGGTGGAGCAGAAGCTTGACATGGTCTTATTTCAGGAACCATATGTGCCTTTCGATGTGGTAACAGGATTAAAAAGCACAGTGTACACCAAGGGGGTAAAATTCCAGGCTGGAGTACTGAGGACAAATTTGAACATGGATGTATTGATTTTGGCCAGCATCTCCAATACACATCATGTATGTGTCCAGGCAGTAAAGGAAACAACTCAATGTTGTATTATGGCCATATACTTTCAGTTTAGGGATGATACACAGACACATCTAGACAAATGGGAAGTGGCAATTGATGTGTTAAGAGAGAAATCTTGATGATTGATGGGGATGTTAAGGGGAAGTCCGAGCTGAAGTATTCCCTGGACATGTATGAATCAGGCAAGACAATTAGCCATTTCATTTTGTCAAATGATTTGGCTATAGTAAATGTGGAAGACGAGCTGCCTGTGTTTGTCTCGCAGGCACATTGTACTGAAACGTACATTGATATCACTGTGGTGAATGGGAAGGCAAAATGCCATGTCAGCAACTGGAGAGTGCTGGAGGAAAGTGCAAGTGATCATAGACTTAAAGTCTATGAAATGGATAATGAAGGAAGAAATAACGAATGTGTGCCAGAAATGGAAAAATGAGGTTCGATTTGTGCATCGAACAGTACATTGGCCAACATATGACAATACCCTGTTAAGTAAGCCGAGAAGATGTCCTGAATTGCAGCTAGAGGAAGTGGATGTGGAAGAAAGAGTAGCTGCAACTACTAGAATCATCACCGAAATATGTGAGGAAAATCTCCTTAAGACAAGTCATGGGCTCTCGAATATATCATGGCGGGAATTTTAGCTAGGAAATGAGAGGAAGCAAGTGCGAAGAGACAGGAGACGACTTCACAGGCTCAGGGGCGAGGAGGGAAAACAATTCGCTCAAGAGTACAAGTGAAAGAAGCTGGCTTACTTTAACAGGGTTAAGTCGAAAAATATAAAGTTATGGGCGAATTGCTTTACACAAGTCGGTAACAAGGATCCTTTCAGTGTGGCTTACAAGATAGCACCTGGCAAAATGTAGAAGGCAATACCTCTACCAAGTATAATGGTAAATGGTGAAACTTGCACTGATTTCTAGAAGTCAAGGAAATTCGGTTCTACACGCTGCTGCCTGATGACTCCCAGGAAAATGTGGGAGAGGAACACACCAGAAGGATACAGCAAATAGACGAAATTCCAGAAGAAGCTGATGCACCAGAGTTTGACATGGATGAACTAACTTTGGTGGCGTATCATTTGAACAATGGGAAAGTCCCAGATTATGATGGCCTAGGGGCCGACATAATAAAATGATGAATCTCAAGAATAAAAGTGTAGTTATAAAAGATTTATAATGATCGTCTCCGATTTGGCATGTTTCCAATCCCATGGAAGATGGGAAGTCTGCGGATCCTGTATAAGGAAGGTAAAACGGATCCTGAAGACCCAATAACCTACCGATCTCTTACACTGCTTCCGGTTCTGGGCGAAGTCTATGAGAAGCTAATCAACTGACGACGCATAATGGCCTTAGAAGCTGAAGGAAGTCTCAGTGAAAGACAATATGGCTTTTGTAAAGAAATGGGTACAGACTTTGCATTGCATGATGTGATGAGGTATGTGAAGAATAGCCAAGCAAAGTATGTACTGGTGGTGTTCCCGGATATAGCAGGAGCTTTTGACTGTGCCTGGTGGGTAATGTTCCGATTGAAGAGGAAGAAATGTCCAGCGAACACCTACAAGGTAATCTTGGATTTCTTTGCAGACAGAGAGAGAGCATGCAGACAGAGAGAGAGAGAGAGAGAGAGAGAGAGAGCACATACACTGCCAAGAGTGTGCAAGTAAAGAAGAGGCTCATGAAGAGATGTCCCCAGTGGTCGGTCTTCTGACCGATCTTATGGAATGTCCTTTTCGATGGATTTTTGGAGCTGGGTCTACCTCTGGAGTGTGTGACCTTTGGATATGCAAGAAGGGAACTTGAAGAGAAGGCAGCAATTATAATGGAGAACATATGGAAATGGCCCAAACAAGTAAATCTGGAATTCTCCACTTCAAAGATGAATATCATGATGCTCAAGAGGAAAATGCAGAGCCAAGCGACTGTATGCTTCGGCGGAGACTCGGTGGAGTATGTGCATGAAATGAAATACGTGGGAGTATGTAGCCAGGAAGGCTATTGTGGCGTTTCAGAAATTAAAGAGAATTGGAAACACAAGCTGGGGCCTTAATTTCATAACACTAAGAATAATATATAAGGATGTGTTCGAGGCCATAATATAGTATGGGGCCATGATATGGCATAATATAGCTTGAGATTGTGTGCCACAGAAGGAAGCTCATAAGTGCTCAAAGAGCAGCACTGCTAACAGTGTCTAATGAGCCGCTGCCGGTTTTAGCTGGAGTATTGCCAGTTGATAAGCTGGTTAGATACTGTGGAATTGTGGCGGAGATATCACTGACTAGCAGACTATCACAGATTGAGAAGCAAGAAGTTATGGATGAGATTCTCCAAAAGTAGCAAGAGGAATGGACATCAACTGAGAAGGGGAGAACTACATATGAGCTGATGCCTAATGTGAAAGAGAGACTAAAATGGGATTCGATCACCTTAAACTATTAAAATGTACAGCTATACACAGGCTACAGAAACTTCAAGGACAAGTTTCATAGTCTGTGGTTGGCGGGATCTCCACTATGTGATGTTTGTGGAGTGGAGGACACGATGCAGCAAGTTGTCACAGAATGTCTGACGAGAGAAGTTATCAGGCAATTGCTGCAAGTAATCGCAGACAGAAAGGACATTCACTTACATATGACAAATGTATTTAAAGATCAAGCTCTTTATAAGATCTGGAGTGAGTTCGCCACCAAAATTGGGAAAAGGCTAGAAGAATGTGATAAATGGCGCGAAGAGCTTTCCGAGAACCCATGAAGAGGTATTCGCGTAAAGGCTTCAATTCAAGAAAACTGAATACTCCTGATTGGTGAGGAGGGCAGGTTTTACCGAGAAAACTGGTAGAATACAGGATAAAACACCAAGAAAAGTGAATGGCCCGAAGAGAGAAAAGGAGAAAGTGTCGTGCAGTGTCTTTCTCAACAGAGTACAGTTGCAGTGCGGGAGGATGGAGGGTGTGCTGACCTTCGGGCCATAAAACCTGCCCTTGATTAAGGACATTTTCAACAGTCGCCAAGCATGCAGTTATCGTGCCATTTAAATTTACTTCATTTTGGTGGAGATCTTCCTTTCTCTTGATAAAATCCCGTTAAATGATGCAAATAAAAAATAATATGGAATTTAATTATTTTTTAAAAAATTTATTAGCAAGAGAGAATATATTAGAGAGAGAGAGAGAGAGAGAGAGAAAGAGAAAGAGAGAGAAAGAGAGAGAGAGAGAAAGAGAGAGTTCTACAGGAAAGTTTAATATAAATACTGTTTTTCTACTAAAAAATCAATATTTTTCAGCTTGAGAGCAAACGGTAAATCTGTTTCCAATCAACATGTTTTCTACCGGTAATGTACAATAAACATGTATGATGTAGCATCATGATCTAAAAAAGCTTTACCCCAGGCCCTCAAAATCAGGGAACTCAAAAGGAGTCCCCTGGTTCCAAAGTGGACGTCTGTCACGTTTAATAATTCTCGTCAGTCGTCGTTTGTCCCGTTCGTTCACGATCTTTTTCCGGCCGCAGCGATGTCGAAGATTTGATGTTTTACTGGATTCCCGACATTCACGGTAAACTCGTGAAATAGTCGTATGCGAAAATCCAAATTTTATCGCTACCTCGGAGATGCTATGTCCTATCTCTCGTGCGCCGACTATAACACCACGTTCAAACTCACTTAAATCTTGATAACCTGCCATTTTAACCGATCTAGCAACTTTGCCAGACGCTTGTTGTCTTATATAGTCGCTGCCGACCGCATCGCGTTACTCTGATTGGCTCCATACCTCTGTTATTTGCATTCGCACGCCTATACCAGTTTTTTTTTGGCTCTCCAGTGTATGTGTACGAAGTTGGTGAAATTAGGTTGAAGCGTTCAAAAATTAAAAGAGGTGACACCTACACGCACAGACACACAAACTGGAAAGTGATCTTATAGGCCTTTCTTTCCTTCGGAAAGTAGGTTAAAAAAACAGCAAAGACAGAGGTACAGACAATGTGAAAGTAAAGTCGAACGATCTCGATAACCATGCTCTGTGGGAATACCCACGAAAATACCTTCGGCGTGATTTCACAGCGAAGGATGTTGGTTAGTCTCCCCACGATTCCCCACATTGCCGTCCGGACTGACAGCCAGAAGTAAAGCGGTCAAGGTACCCGCATCCCGCGGCGGCTGGCATTGAACCGGTTGCGGTTTGTTTGGGCAAGCCTAGCTGACCGGGAGAGCGGCGCGCTGTTGCACTCCCGCCGTCGGCTGCGATGCAATGACGCGCGTTGCGGCAACATTCCGCTTACCCGCGGCGGGGAAGACGGGGCTGAACCTCAACTTGTGTGGCACAATATACCCGATAAGCGACACAAACGACATATGTTCGTGGAAATGGCGAGTTTTACCTTTCCTCGTACAAGAAGAAGTCACCGTCTGGAGATTTTACTTAAGGAATAGATTTATTTTAGTGGTAGTTTATACTTATGTTGTTAAAAAACGAAAATGCAAGGACGCACCATTTGACCAGTTTCAAAAACGAACGATTCACAATTTATTCTAATTAGCTTCTACACCGCACACTACAGTGCTTTTCGGCAGGTGGCTCGCCGGTTGGCTGAAATAGTAACAGTAGTATATCAGCTTTGACGAGCCGGAGGTCAGGGTTTGATTCTCGGTGCGTGTAACTTTAATATTTTAAAACTGTTTTCATTAAAATAATTTTTAATGAATTTCTTTAAAAGATAGGTTTTAGCAAAGGAAAACTGAAACATTTACATTTTTTCATTAATAGAAAACCGAATTGTTTGAAACGAGTAATATAATTTTGTTGGAAAACGCTTTGTCGCGAGATAATTATAATTATTTAAGTTTTATTATTTTGCATACTTTTTAAAGGTTTACAGACATTGAAAGATGTTTCACAAATTTGCAGATTTTAAAACTGCATATAACATACCGACGTGATATTTTTCACGAAAAATGGGTACGTGAGACTAGAAGTTGTAAGCGAAGACGGTGATCTATGCAATAAATAGTCGTTTTGATGCAAAGATTTTGACCTGGCAAGAGAAAGAGAACGACTGTTTCAGTATAGAAGATAGGTCGAAGGTCCCAAGTCACAGCTGGCGAGAGGGGTCTGGGGTTTTTAAACAAAACACCCTTAAAAGTCCGCTTTGCTGCTCTGAGGACATTTTTACTCTCGCATCGAGGATCTTAATACTTATACTGTATCTCATTCTCGGCTTTTGTTGTGGTTGTCTTTTGTGGCGTGTTTGCAATGTGGCAATGTAGTTCACAAAAAAGTTTTCATGTAATAATGTCGCGCAGTGAAAGTCTTTCTGGTTCTTCGGAAGTTGACAAAACTAATTCCTAAATAAATGTTATAACTATATTTTATCATCATATAACATTAATAATTATGAAAATATATAAACAGTGGCGTGGAAAAATTTATATTGAAAGCTGCAGCGGTTTATTGCGATCTGTTTATTATAAACTATTCGACTGCTTATAAATATTTAACTCGAATATTCAACTACAATTTCATGAAGCTGTGCTGATAGAACAATAGTTATTTTAAATTACTGTACAAACTCTGTGTGATAAAATACCTGTAATTAAAGAAAAAATTGTTTTAAAATGTTCGAAGATGTGGGTTTGAATAAAAAAATGTTTACATGCAATATTTTTCTTTTTGTGAGTTTTTTTTTTAAACAAATGATAATAATTTAAAAACACTTAGTCGCACGCACTGACAGCTGAACTAGGACCTCTGGCTCGCAAATAGAAAATGTTAACATCACAGCCAACTATGGCGACTTGAGTGATAGAGAAATACAGTAATTTATAAACACCGCTATAACATTTTTGAATCGTTTGTTCTCGAAACTGTTTCAATTAAGGTTAAACTACAAGAACACGTGATATGATATCAAACTAAAATGCCCACCAGACCAGGACGTCTCTTTGTTGACGGAGAAAATTTTGCTAACGTTCCAGTTCTAAAATGACGCTGCTGGGAGACGCCATTCCCCTTCCGTCCTGAATTCAGTTTCACAGAGATGACCAAAAGGTTGCAGTGCCAGTACTTGGTCGGTCCTGAATTTGAGCCGGTGGTTGGCCTATCATTATTGTCCATTTCATATAAGTGGGGTAAAATCTGACAGACAATGTGACCAACCTACACACTATGTAAACAGTAAATGCCCTCGTTTGTAAAGTATTGTATCAGCTGATGAATTGCTGCGGGATGCATGTTGTTAAGTTGGCGATTTCAATGATGGCTTTAGAATAAAATAGTACTCAAAATTAGAAGTTGTAATTTCAATCTTTAATTATACTTACATTATTAACGGTTGAAATTATGTTGTTAAAGCAGTATTAAATTATTTTTGGCTTTTAGTGAATTGACTTTAAAAAAACATCTTTAGCAATTATGACAAAGCATTTCGGCACGTATGAACAATAAACGTTTCCAGCCAATGGCTAGCCCTGTTTATAGTTTCTATCCCGGTGAACGCCGTTGTGCATGTGCTTTTTTCTCATCGTGTTTATACGAGTACCTTGTTGGTGTTGCCGGGATATTTTATCGGTAGTAAATTACTCTGTTTATTTGCTTTCTTTTTGCATAGTTGGTTGTAGGTATCGCTATAGTGCGTTTAATTGAGTGAATCTGCTCGTTCCGCCATTTTCCTTAATCGCCGTCCACAACGAAGCGACACGAATATAATTTACTTTTCAAAGTTAAGTTTGTTGGTTTCAAGAAACGTGCGCAGTTTAATTTTACTAAATTATTCTGCAAATAAATTATTTAATGCCAGTAACGAACAAACGTCATTTTAGTGAAGTAAATTTGCAAGAATTTCCATAGAAAAGTACATGTTCAAGAGGTTGCAAATTTTACAAACAGTAAGTTTGCGTATTTTGTAAATAATTTATTTGTAAACGGTTAATATAATTATTGAAATGCACGTGGCCTGATATAAATGTACTTTCAACACTTTTTTAATTTGTAAATAATATTTGTTTATTTGCCTATATCGTAAATTCAATTAGTGTAAGGTTAACTTCGATCAAAATGCGTTTGTGTGAATTGCTGCATTTGTACGAACGAACGATGACGTATTTATAGGGTTTTGTTTTTTCATTGACGTTAAAACTTTCGAAATTATAATAATTTGGATGTTATTTCCATGTGAGCAAAATTTTCCGCTGCTACATCAAAACAATATGCAACACAAAATGCCACACTCTCGTAAGAACCTCAAAACAATGCCGTCTCACGATAGACGTTAAACTAAAGCCCCCCCCCCGCCCCCTCGCTGTTTCCTTTTTCCCCACGAAATAAAATAAACAGAACCCCAACAAACTTAACTTGGCAATTATAAAACTAATACAGGTTGGAATGGCAACCTAGATATAATATCTTACTGGACGGAGGTTAGCTAACGTCTGTCTTTCAGTGCCTGTCATGACAGAAAACCCGAGGAAAACTCAAGTGTGCATTCTTGGACTCAATTTGTTTACAAGCGTCTTTTTCTTAAATAACAAAACAGCTGTAGTGGAAGGATACATTTCGGCAGCGCTACTTTTATAAAACTGTCATAATTTACCCCACTTACATGAAATGGACAATAACATTTTACATCGTTCGCGTTCCTATAACGAATACTAAAATCCAATTTCCCGGATATTCCCTTTCTATGGTGCAAAAAATACGCATAGTAAAATTCAACGTAGTTAATGAAAATTTTAAGCCTGAAAAAATTCAAAAAGTGAATTTCTTTACTTCTGAAGCCAAAAATACTCCACGAGGAGGTGTTATGTAAAAAATTATTCAGTTCACTATAATTAATGCGAAAGTAAAATATCTAAAGGACACAACATAAATAAAATTTGTGGGTCCAATATTATAACTAGGTAAATCAAAATAAAGGAATCTGAGTTACCTACCCTAGCATATTGTTCCAGTATCGAGCTTTAAAATGCTAGAAGTAGGTAACATTTACTCGAAATTTGATACACCTGGTGACCAGTTTCCGAGGTATTTGTGGAAAAAAACAAGGTTACATTCAATGCTATTTGCAGGCAATTGAAGATATGCTTTTTATTTGGAGTGTTGAGTGCCTTCTTACGCTTAATTGCATAAAAAATGCATAGGTTTGATGCGTTAGTATTGTATGTAAATTATGCACGAATACTAAAATTGCTCTTAACCCCAAGTAGTATATTTTCAGTTACCTAATTATAGTACTGGATCCACGAATTAATACCATTGCACCAACTGAGAATGAACCAATGCCTCCACGCACTCTCATGTACGGCAGATACGCCCGGTCTCCTTTGGCGAGAAGGCTTATAACCCCGCTAATCCCTTTCCAGTTGCCACAAGCATTCAGAGACCTCATAATGGAGTTTTTGAGACCGAACATCCACGTTTTAAATTGCAAGCATCGGACTTTAACCTCACGTCTAAAGGAAAGCGGCCGTTGGCACCACTATTTACATTTAGTGTCAGTCACGGGCTGTAGCCACATATGTCGGAGAACGATGAACATGGAACTAAAAATAGCCCCAACTGCACTGCGTCTGAACATTTTTTCGTCACAACAGGAAGTGATAATAAAGGTTTCAACTGAAATGGCAGTGGTACGAAACTATGGGCAATCTTATTTCCTGGGTGCTAGTCATAAGAGGTCTGCGAAAAGCAGTAGTAATTTTAAACGAAAGTCACGATGGTTTTATCTAACGTGGTGATTGGTGTTTGTTTGGCGGACCAATTTAAAATAAATTACAGATACAATTTAATGAACAAGAACTAGTTTTCTTCCCACGTGTTCATATTCACCTTTCAAAAGTTGCATGGTTCTTGAAAGAATAGTTTTTGAACGCTATGAGTTTTTAATTTCATGCACCTACGATAGGCTGTTTACGGTTACTTTTTTCCCATCAGCCAATTTTTATCCTTCCACCACTTTAAAAAAAATGAATATTACCATGTAAGTACATAATAAACACGGTATATAAAGTTACAAAAAATGTATTTATCAAGTATTATTTTTAATGAAAGGGCTTCAAAAAGTGCTTACTTTACCGTTTATAGCCTATACAATATGGTAATGTGAACATGTATACTGTGGTAAGTCTACAAGTACCCTTACGGAAAGATGATTAAAAAAAAAAAACCATTAACTTGGCAATAAAGAAATAATATCCTATAAAATATCCCGTGTCTTTTAACTTACATAACTCTTAACTTATATCTACTTTTAACAATTTCATCGCTCTGCAGAATAATTCATCTTGAAATTTTAGAGCAATAAAACAATGGAAGTATTTTCGAAATTTTTAAAATGTATGAAATTTAAAACTTTAAATGCCAGCTTTCCTTTACAAAAAATAGTTTAAGAACATAACGCAAAGGGCAGAAAACTGACAAATGAATTAATATCGTATCGTCAGAAATATTAAAATCTTATTTCACAGTATTTCTTAGCTTACGGACATAGACGCTGTCACAGAAAATTAGTAGGAAATATCATCACATCAAAATTTGAATCGACATTCACTATAGAGTAAGTTAAATTGAAAAAAGATTCACGATGGTGTTTACAAAATGCTTACATTTTGATGCATGGTTTTATTCTATGCATATAATTCTGCATTAGATCGAACACTATTATCTACCTGACGTGTTTAAATTACGAGTTAATTTAAATGACGCTATAAAACTTAGCAGAAAGATTTGTATGACTCTTACAGCTAAGTCCTTAGCGTCAATCACAGTGCTGAAGTAAGATGAGCATGGAGCAGCGGCAGAATGCAAGAACGGGAGAAGCAGAAGTACTCCGAGAAAGCCCACGGGCAGGGAATCTAACCCAGGTCACCTTAACAGGAGACATGTAAGCTAGCTCGCAAACACTACGGCTCTTGTAACACTACCAACTGGTACTATAGTTCGTACTGCCGAGAGGTACGTTACATTGCTAAAAAAAAATTCTGAGAAACAAATATTTAGAGTCTATTTGTGATGAACATATAAGTGAGATTTGACTTAGAAAATTTTGCATGCTGTGCCAGCAGAGTATCTACAGCAACCTGCAAGACATGCGACGGACTTGGTCAGAAAGAGCGCGGGAAAACAGCACGCCGGAGTGCGGCGTCTTATCTGCTCACGGAGGCTGCGGTGGTGTAGTGGTTAGACTACTCGCCTCCCACCTACGCGAACCGGGTTCGATTCCTGGCGGGGTTACTCCCAGATTTCCGCATGTGGGAATCGTGCCAGACGATGCCGCTGGTCGGCGGGTTTTCATGGGGATCTCCCGTTTCCCCCGCCCGTGCATTCCGACGCTGCTCCATACTCGCATCGTTTCACCCTCATCGGTTCCCAAGACCTTGATGTTAAGAGCCGCCCAAATATATTTATTCCATTACTCCACCTACTCTACATTACTTGCTCACTTGCCATGGTAATTTTTAAAGTTTTGTGTAGGTGCCTCAGATACGATTGATTTCTCTTTAAAGGAAGGGTAGAACAAACACAAGATGGCATTTAAATTACACATCAGACGTTGTGATAGCCTCCTGGGCTGAGGTTACTCGATTTCCGTAGCACAGGTGACTGCACCCTTGTTAGTAGTGCATATGAGTCCTGGGTTCGAGACCCGAGTAATGCATGAGCGTAAGATTATGTTCGTCTGACTTATTATAAATGCGTCACCGGTATGTAAAATACAAAGAGTCAAGCGTTTTTGGTATAAAAGTCAGTTTTACAAAATAAGTTGTTAAAAAAAATAAAAGTCAAATCATTATTTGATTTACAAAAGTTGCATAGTCGCATTCGTATAACAACGAAAATGTAGTATTATAGGCAAGGTTAGGGTAGTTTAATTTGTAAGCCACCCTCAAATAGTCTTCCGGTATGAAGACGAATATGCTAAAAACCAAATAAAATGGTGACAAACCACAACATATATGTCCCATAACAACTGGATTTCGTTCTTATTTTGATCCGAGTATATGAAAAACAACGTTTAATGGTCTATTTTTATTAATATTGTACACCTGCTGACACAGAAGCCCAGTTAATTTGCTTCAACTAGGGAGATGTTAATGTACGCTGAGTGCGTAATGACGTTTCAATTATATTCCGTTAGCTTTCATATCACATCGCGAGTCGTTTCTTGTTTAATTTAGAGTTTTTTTTCCTTCGAAGGCGCGGATTCCTTGAAGCGTTGCACATCCATCCTGTACGTCTACGCACAAGCCGTTATTCGCACGTCGTGCAGTCGGCGAGCAGTTGTGTTTGGCGACCTTGGTGGCGCGACAGCGCAGTATCTCAGGGTTGCGGTAGCCTGACGTCAGAAAGTATCCGCCGTAGTATGTGTCGTCGCACGACGTGTTTGAGGTGGCATAACCATTTGCGTCGCGGATGACTTGCTAGCAGTGTGTGCTCATGAGTCACTCTGAGGTCACGCATCTTCGTCTCGCAGCTCCTCTGTGGGCATCGCACTCCCACGCCCACGCGAGGCAATGATGACTCAATTCGGGCGCCCAGTCGGTGCCGAGCCTCCAACAACCTGGACCTTAATCCCAGCACGTTTCTAATCGGATCATGAGCCACAGTAGAAATCTGCATAAAATCTACAACTTAACAAAAACCTCCAAGCACTTACCGGCTATCGTCCTTAGGTCGCCCAGTTTTTGTTTGTATAGTAGGCTGTTTTTGTCTCTGTGTCCGTTTGTGTTGCCTTCTTTGCGTCGCCCACAATAAAATTCATACACATATATATACAGTAATGCGGTTCGTTCGTATGATTACTAGTTTTGGTGTTTCTGTCTCATTTTCATGTGTAATAAATTTATTTACTTAATTTATTCTGATAAGTTTTCTATGTGTTATTAGCGTATCTGTTAAAAGATACTCTCGAATGGTTTTTTGTACTTACGTATTTTGATGCCTTGATCTGGGCTGTATGAAACAACATCATTTTGTTTCGTTAAGAGTTGAAAGGTGTAAGGGAAAGGCATCAAACTGTGCGCACCTAACAAATCGACACCATTTACTGCTACAGTTTAAATTAAAATAATATGGTTCACTCACATGGCGTTTTATTCATCAATTATAACTTCATGCTTACAGGCCCAATTACATAGAAATGCTCTAATTTTCACAAAATGCAAAAAACCAAATAATTGCAAATGCGCAAATGTAAGAGTGCAAAGCATGTGCCCAAAGAGTACGCATTCAACACTGGTAACATGTAAATATTGAGCCTCCTACAAATGACGAACATTGCTCATGCCACCATTTTTGGAATTTTATGTACTGTATCCAGTCTTCAGGGATAGGCTCAGTGTATATCTCATCGCATCCTGAGCAGATTATATATCACTTTCTACTGTCTATGATGATGTAATCTTCTTTATTGGACATGAAACTTTTCCTCTTTTATTTTGCATCCGTGAATTTCGTGCTTCTTTCTTGTCATTCACAAGCAGAATAGCATTTATAAATTGAGAGCCCGTCATTTCCTCTGATTTACTTACTTTTCTTTTTCTCTTGCCAGTAGTGTCTGCTTTGGGAAGAGGAATGATGTAGGCTGGAAAAATTGCTGTTGCTTCGTTATTTTCTGCTATAGTAGGCCTTTTATTCTTAGTGCCATTGAGACAGCTACTTTCTTCGTCACTATCCTTACTTGATTCACAAGCACGCCGGAGTTTCCTGACTCTGAACGTAAATCTATACAGCACCACGAACTATTTCGTCGCCAGTGTCAATTGGCTCTTCTAGATGAAGCCTATAAGTCACATAGATCAGATAAAATCCTAATCGCTGAATCCATCAGTGTTATACGGATGAATTCCTGTTGCACGAAACGAATTTTTTTTTTCTCCACGGTGGCAACCTTTTCATATGCATTGCGGAACAGCAAGTAGATATCTGTCTGGGAAATCGCACGGCCAGGGTGATTGTACATCCATTTGTCAGATTCATTAGCAGACAATGATTTCAGGGGACCAAAGAATCCTCGATCAAGGGGTTGTAACTTGTGAGTGGCATGATCAGGTAGCAACAGGAGTGTGATATTGTGCTATCTGCAAAAAATGACAGCCTCAAGAGAACACTGAGACAAATGGTTATCTAGTATTAGGAGTACTAGGCCATACTATGAGGATTTGATATAGTTCTTGAAATGGTTAAGTCAAACAAGATACCATTAAGAGTTTATGAATCCACTATCAGATACAAGGTGAGTATAATAGAATACCCCAACTTTGAAGGTCTATAATATCAAAACCAAACAACATACAACCTTAGTTGCCCAATCAAATGAATCGTGGAACTGGGAAGTTTGATTACCATATCTTCATAAAGGTTCAATGTGACCACCATGAGCGGCCCGAACGACATCTACGCGATAATCAAACTCGTTCCACACTCTTGTCAGCGTGTCCGGTGTTACGGTTTGGATGGCGCCCGTAATTCTTTTTGAGGTCGTGAATGTTAGCCGGCAATGGGGGACGAAAGACTTGAACCTTTATGTACACCCACAGAAAAAAATCGCAAGGGGTGAGATCCGGGCTTCTTGGGGGCCAGTGATGAACAGCCTGGTCACCAGCTGCTCCTCGACAAATCCAGCGTTGCGGCGTCTCGTTAAGGTATCCGCGAACAGCTAGATGCCAATGGGATGGCACACCATCCTGCTGGAAAATTAAGTCCCCCGTCGCCTCAACCTATCTCGTTCTGGGCAAGAACGAACGCGCAGAAATCACGTCTCAGTTCTTTATACCTTTCGGTAAGAGCCTGTATGAGCTGTAACCTGTATGGTTTGTACAGTAATCGCTTTTGCAACACTGTCAATACCGTCGATTGAGGGATATGCATTTCCCGGCTAGCTTGTCGCGTTGATTTTTCCTCGGACAGCGAACGAACGCTTTTTTAATCCGTTGCACATTATCTTCAGACACACTCGGCCGCCCGGAACTTTCGCCTTTGCAAAGGCACCCTGTGTCACGGAACTGACGAAACCTACGTACGATACTCCACCTCTTGGGAGGACGACGTCCGTATTTGCGAAGGAATTCACGTTGAACAGTCGTAACCGATTCAAATTTAGCAAACTGAATAATACAGAACGCCTTCTGTTGTTCCGTCGCCATCGTGATGCGGACTAACACACAACACACGCTCATAGTGCAACGACAGACGCTCCCAGTGTCATCTATCATTACATAAATGAAACATCAGACCATCTCCTTCACATTGACGTGTCGAATGCGAGCTCACTTCTCCCTCACCACTTCAAACCGAGAGTTACGAACGCCATCCAAACCCTAACAACGGACATGCTGACAAGAGCATGGAACGAGTTTGATTATCGCGTAGATGTCGTTCAGGCCGCTCACGGTGGTCAGATTGAACATTTATGAATGTATGGTAAACCAACTTCACGGTTCCACGGTTCATTTGATTGGTCAATCAAGGTTATAGGTTGCTTGGTTTTGATATTATAGACCTTCAAAGTTGGAGTATTATTTTATAATCACTCTGTATAATGCGAAGAGAGCCTTCAGGAGCATCCTTGAATAACTCCTGTTTCATTCTTTTTCTGGGGAAAATAATTGCAAAAAAAAAAAAAAGGGGGCATATAAACCAATATGATTCATGCAACAAACTACTGTCAGTGTCTGCCCTCTCTCTGCTGAATACACTTTGCTAACTAAACGCTTGCCAAACACGTCATACATGGGGTGATTTTCAAAGGTTTGATTGAAAAAGTGTGAAGAAACCGGGAATAGACTATAACTCGACGACATATTCCTGTATAGGAACCCGAAGAATCATTTCTAGCCTGAAGCGTGCTGGGCTGTAACGTTGAGAGTTTTGATTCGGATCATTTGGAAATATTGTATTTGTGCCAAGAGAAAGTGGTGTTACGAGAATATTCTCTTGCACAAGTTGAATATTGTTGTTTTTATAATCTCATGTAACATGGCACGGTTACCTATTATTAGTTCCCCATCATAATATTGGCAGATTCGTGGTGAGCTAGTAATTAATTTAATAAAGTTAGCGGTTATTAAGTTAAATCAGTTGCATTGCACAATTATTAATACCCAAATTTCCTACTAACGTAATATAACACTTATATTTACACTATGGCTCCTTTACGTGTAGAAGCACCCACAAGGAGAAATAAATACGTTTATAATGTCCTTCGGTGATTTAAAAGTAGCAAGTTAAATTTTTTCGTAAGTTTCCACAGTCGACAAACGGTTGTCACATTTTCTCGCAGTTACCTTCTTAGCATGGCAACAACTGAGCGACAAAACAGTCGTGTCGTAGTTGGGCGTGTACACAATATAATATATCTGTTGCCAGGTAAACGAAACGCATATGGTTAGTAGTGTCATGGACAAAGTAGAAGTGGCTTGTATTTGATCCCTTTAGCTTGCATTAAAAGGCAGTGACGCAAATATTAACGTATGCTACCACAGTAGATCGTTGAATTACAGTCCCTAAATACCGACTCGCAAACCTTTACCCACAGCCTTTTCTTCAAGTTGCTGAATAAATATTGTTTTAGGTTCTTGTTGTAGATAGCAATGCGCTTTACCCGAGACTCAAACCCAGAACTTCTTGTACCGTGAGCTGGCATGCAACCAGCTGCATTACGGAGGTAGAATTAGGAGCATAAACTTCAGTTGTAACCAGTTTAGTGTTTTTGGTAGACAGGGTTTACTAACCTGAAGTATTTACAGGGTCGTTATTTTGAAAATAAGTACGCGAGTCACTTAAGTCTTGTAAGTCCATGACCTACTATAGCATTACTTGTGCGCAAAACTTGGCTAGAATCAATTGATTGGTTCCCAAAATAGGACACAAGTGTTCCATTTTCTCACCAGACATTATCGTACAAAAAGGTAGGCAAAATAGAATCGCATACATATATTTCATGGTTATAATGTATACTGAAATCATGCAAAGCTTGGTTGAAATTTGTTAAATATTTTAATATGTATCTGTCCCCAAGCTGTAGGTTAGAAACTCAATTTGGTTATGTGATTCTATCTTCATAAATGACTGACAAAAGGTTTTGTATTAGCACATTAACTATTTATCACAAATACTGATACTATATTAAGTTGGTTGAAATGTTTTGGGGCATATTAACCTAAAATATATACATGGGTATTATGTAGAAAATATATGACTTCCCCCTTAAATCATATAAATTTAGGTTATCGCTACCGAGAAAGTATAAGTTATTGCGTGAATTTGGTTGGAATTGGTTAATTGTTTCCTACAATATGACATAATTTTTTTTGTCATATGGCGCTATTTATAAATGGTGGGCAAAAAGGCTAATGTATTAGCACATTCGAAGTTTGTCATAAATACTGCAACATACAAAGTTAGTTTGAAATTGTTTGGGACATACAGCACACTAACATTAAATATTTACATGGCCATTATTTGGAAATATGTAACTATCCCCTTAAGTCAAATAAAATTAGATGGAGTTTAAAACTATACCTGGCCCCTTGAATTTGGTTGGAATCAGTTAACTTTTTCCGAGATAGAATATGGAAACTTAATTTTTCATGTGGTGCTATCTTCTAAAATGGCGGACAATAGAGGTTATTGTAAACAAATTTTACGGTTGTAATATACATACACTACCGGTAGAATAAAACAATAATAAAATGTTTATATGGCTACACCATTTTGAAAATAAGTGTCTGACACACTTAAGAAATATTAATTTTCATGGCCTACCATGGCACTACTTGTTGCCAAATTAGGAAGGAA
This sequence comes from Clitarchus hookeri, assembly GCA_002778355.1. NCBI lineage: Eukaryota > Metazoa > Arthropoda > Insecta > Phasmatodea > Phasmatidae > Clitarchus > Clitarchus hookeri. The sequence goes on along the minus strand of NQII01004311.1, from coordinate 30,227 downwards.
TAGGTGGATGGTTTCCCGAGGTCTGACAAAAATGACATAATTTTATGAAGTGCTATCTTCCAAAATGGTATACGAATAACAATATCCCTTACTTAATTAAGTGCCTAAATTATCTTTGTTAACATAGCAAAATTTGGTTTTAAACAGTTAAATGGTTACTGAGATATAACACAATGCCCTAAATTTCAAATAGACACCATTTTGAAAATAAGCACCCGGCCTGATTGAAAACTATTAAAGTATTTACTAAGTGCGATGTATGTACTGAGTATGGTAAAATTAGGTTCACGAGTACAACATTTTTAGCACACACACACACACCCAGAGGAAAGTGATTCCATAAGCCTATCTTTCCTTCGGAAAGAACGCTGGAAACGCGTATTATACAGTCTATTCGGTTAGTTCGACGGAAGTACGCACCATACACGTTCCATAACTGTACTGGTGTCTAGTGAATGACAAAAAACTGTTGCCAGTGGATATGACTGCATTGATTAGCACTGCACACACACAGATCGTAAGAAAAAAAATTTGTCGTCGTGTGAAGATTTCCACAATCCTTTTCAACAGTCAAACGACACTTTTGTCGTACGTCACCAGTGGATACACTTACATTTAAAAACTTGGATCACACGTCAAAAAGTTGTGACGACAGTTGGTCGACTGTTGATACATATCCTAAATGCTCAGTGTTTTGTGTTTCGGTACGATACATAAGCAATTGTTAATGAAACAACAATGAGATTACGTGAAAGCCCTATGATACTTTTTAAAAATTGTTATTACTGACTACAATGATAGGTATAAGAGAGTGCGAATCAACCTATCCAACGTTCGATTTTAATTTTTAAAATAATTCAATACTAAAACATTAAATATGTATAAAACATATGTTATTGTTGAATTTATGCATTAATTTAACATAGGTTGATAATATGTAACAAAGGTAAAAGGTAAGAAATGCAATATATAATGTATATATTTGACTAGCCTACTTAAAAAAGGGGTGTGGGGTAGGGGAGGCTTATGAGATAACTTTCCCGCCTTTGTGTATGCGTGTGTGTATGTGTGTGTGTGCGCGCGTTTGTGTCCCCCCGCCCCCTAAAAACTTTTGAACGCGAGAACAGAATTTCATCAAACTCGGTACACATATTACGCTTAGTAAGGGAATCTGAATTTTATAGTATTCTACCACACCGGGCGCTTACTTTCAAAATGGCAGCCATAACAAATTTAGGTTCATATGTTATATCTCGGGAACCATTCAACCGATTTAAACCAAATTTTGTATGTTGGCAGTGCGTCATGTAAGCATTGAATTTAGAAATGGATATTGTTGATAATTCGTCACTTTGGAAGATAGCACCACATGAAAACACATCGAAAACTACTCTACCGATTCTCGCCAAATTTGGTATGTAAGTAATAGGCCATGTAAACGTATGCGATTTAGATTGATTGGCCACTTATTTTAAAAATAGCAGCCGTACAATTTTTTAAAGTTTTTTTTTGGTATATATATATATATATATATATATATATATATATATATAACATACCGTTCCAACAATTTCGACCAAGTATTGTATGCTGAAAGTATCTATTACATGCGTCATATATACCAACACATATTTACTTTTGTCACCATTTTGTAAGATAGTGCCACACGAATAAATAAAGTTTTAATGTTACATCTCGCGAAACAACTAACCTATCCCTACCAAATTTAGCAAGCAAGTAGTACTGACTGGCATGTTTTAAGTAGGTCAGATATTTTCAAAATGGTGACCATATAGCTATTTTAGTATAGTATGCTATATCGTCGCAACCACGATAATCAAATCTAACTTAACTTTGTATGATGGCAGTTTATAGTAAATCAATCAAATGTGTCCACAAAAAGTTTTAATCCGTCATTTTGTAAAACAGCATCACATGAAAAATTGCAATTCTTCTGTCATATCTCTGGAGTTAACCAACAGATTCCTACCAAATTTGGCAAACAAGTAGCACTACCGCAGGCAATGTAAATTATAATGTTTCGAGTGGGTCAGGAACATTTTCTAAATGGCGGCCATATAAACATTTTAGCTCGGTATGTTATACCTACAAAACTACGAAACAAATTTCAACTTAATTTTGTATACTGATAGTATTAATTATAAACATACAATTTGTCTATACAGAGCCCCATTTCTCCGCCATTCGTAAGATAGCCCCCTTCAAAAAATTAAGTTTTTATGTAATCTTTCGGGAAACAATTAACTGATACCCTCCAAATTTGGCGGAGAAGTTGAATTGTGGTAGGCAATATTAATTTGTATGTTTTAAGAGTTCCAGACATTTATTTTCAGAATGGCAGCTATAATAACACTTAAGCATAGTGCACTATATCTACGAAACTGATGTTTTAAACTTAACTTTGTATACTTACCTATCAACCGATTGCCACTAAATTTTACAAGTGAGTACTGCTACAGTAGCGTATGTAAACCAACATGTTTTAGGTGCGGCAGGCCTTTTCAAATTTCACAAATATAAATAATTTAGGTTAGTATGTTGTATCTCTTAAACAATTCAACAAAATTTAACCAAACTTCGAACACTAACAGTCTTCATTAGAGGCATACATTATGCATACAGAGATCCTATTTTGTCGGCTTTTTTTTTGCAAAATAGTACCAGGTAATAAAAATGAATATTTTGCAATATTTCAGAAACAATTAAACTAATTTCCACCAAATTTTGCACACCATTAGTGCTACAGAAGGCAATGTAAACTAACATAACTAAAGTGGGATCAGACATTCACTTTCAAAATGGCGGTGATATAAATACTTTGATATATTTGACATATCTATGAAACAATTTAACCAAATTAAACTAAAATTTTTAGGCTGTCAGAATTCATCAAAAGCATCATATACAAAACTTTTTTTTTTAGACAATTTTGTAAGATAGAACCAAATAAGAAAATACAGTTTTTATGCCATATCTCAGGGTACAATAAACAGATTTACACAAAATTCTTCACACAATTAGCGTTACGGTAGACCATGTAAGCTTACGTGTTTTAAGTGGCTCAGACACTTATTTTAAAAATGATGACCCTATAAATATTTTAGGTTATTAAACCCCAATCAATCAAAGCATTATACTGATTACATCTAAAGTTGATGCTGCGAATCCGACCTCCATAATGTAGTTAATTGCACGATAGCTTATTGTACGAGGTTTTCTGGATTCGAGTCCCGGGTAAGGCACGCATGTATTTGTAATTGTCTCACTACTGTTGCATATGTTTTTGGCTACATCTCTAATGATATTGCTGTCAATGAGACGTCAAGGCATGCCTACCACCTATGTTTTTAAGAACTTCATTATAAATTATTTTCACTCATGTATAGGAAAGTATGCTAATTAGTTACATCAGTAACGTCTTTTTTGTTTTGATTTGTGTATGTAATTGTTTATTTTGTATTATGCTTGGTATACAAATGTTTTTATTGTAAATTTTATATTTTAACATTGTTGATTGACACACTTCATAATCCCAACTGTCTATGATACAGGTCAAGGGTTAAATTAAGTGGAAAATAAATAAACAAATTGCATTGTATAAAAATTGTTACACGTAAACACAGTTGTGTGTATATATTGTGTGATAATTGTAACATAAATTATAATTTTTAATGTTAAAAAAAATAATAACTTTGTGTGGAGTTTGTAAATATTGGAGTATACATAGTTCTAATTATAATAAAAAAATGCTCTCTTCCATAGGTGCTTTGCTTTATAAATAAAAATACTTCCATGTATCCACGTTGTACACACGAACACGTATTCAAATATTGCAATTTGCAGCACAATGAATGAGTTTTGTGAATCAACAAACTACATTCTTTGTTAACAGATGTATAAAATACTTACGTGTGTATAATTTTAGGAATATCGTATCAGTGTACTAAAACTGCATTTTATCAGGAAAAAACGTAGCCACGAAAGTCTGTGATAAACGGAAAACAATAATCAGTATCTGAAACAAATCTCATTATTTGCCTTTTTTCAAAAATAGTTCTTTAAATGTAAATGTTAAAGAAATTAATTTCTGATTCCACAAAAACCAACTAGAAATATTTAAAAGGAAGCGGTTTACAAAATGTCAAGGAAGAGAAATAATACACAACTTTTAAAATTTTCTTAACCACCCATCCCTTCCAACATTTTCCCGGAAGAATTGTCGGAGGTCGGTTTATGAACTAATTTAAACGTGGCCTCAAATAAAAATAAAATCTATACAGATGCACACATGCTTCACCCTTCGGGACTCAAACTCAGAACTTTACGCACAATGTGCTAACTTCGCCAATAATAACGCTACGTAGATTGGCGTACGTGCGAGATTTTTCGGTTCGGTCCTATGAGGAAATGTATGCAGCCTAAACGTTCAAAGAAGAGACTGTAAACTTAAATAAGTGGAATGGTTCCTGACACAGTTCTCCTTTCCTCCAGGAGGTTCACAATCCTGATTGGTTGATTCAGTAGTAAGGACACAATACCAAAGCTTAGAGCAAGCATGGTGATTTTGTAACCATGATGCAGCCACTTAGTATTTTCAATAGTTAAATGGAACCTGAATCTGGTAAATCGAGACTGCATCAACGTGGGTATAATGAAACATATCATGGCGTGTGTTGCTGCCAAAAGTAATAAGGCGAGCATAAATACTTTGAAATATTAGCATATTAAAAATTAAACCTTGTTAAACTTCTTTAATTGAGAACTTACAATTATGGACACATGTAATATGCAAACTTGCATAAAAACGCTGCGAATGTGTTGCAAAGGATTACAGCTAGAAGAATACAAGGGAAAAAAAGAGCGTTAAATTACATTTCTGATACGGATGCCAACCAAAAGGTACGGGAAGTAGCATGATTCTGGTATCTTGGCCACCAGTGAGAACTGCAGTGTGACATTTGCCAGAGGCCGTTTCTAGGAAAACCAAATCCTGTGAGTCATTATCTACTTTTTCTGCAATTAGATATCACGATGTCAAAAAAATTGCGATAGCGTGTATGCGTGTATTTACATTTATGTTTTGCTATTTAATAATACCTTTTTTTTTGTTTTTTCATAAAAACACAAAACAATTTTTTGGCGCATTTTGGATCTACTATTTTAGATAGAAATATATCTCGATGTTTTTAGTACGTGCAGATAGGGAAAACATGTTGAAATACCTATCGTTGCATTTCATACCAACACAACACAAAATTTCAAAAACAGGCAAGAGTACTACTGCCATGGTAGGTATAGCCATGGTATTTAGTAGTAAATATTTTTCATTAAAAAAATTATAGTTCGTATTAATTCTTCTTACTTCTTATTTGAATACTCTGCCTCAAGTATAACTACAATAGTGTACATCATCAGAACGGGTTTTGTGTTTAATTATTCCCTCCACTATTTCCAGCACCACAGAAGTCAGGAATAACAATCAAGTAAATGTGTACACATTTGCCAAAGATATCAAGAGATTTTTTTTAAATGTCATGAAATTATTAAATACTATTTTTTTGTTATAACATTAAGTGCGGCCTGTAAAAGTTTCGCCCAAAACGCAATTTTTTTCTTTAAAACATAATATGTGTAATGATTTAGAGTTGTAAAAATAATTTTTAGTAATTTTTCAATAAAAATTGAGTTTATAATGTATTACAAAGCACTTATGAATTCAAATAAGGCTAATTTAACACTATTAAAATATTCTCTTCGTATTTTTAGTCACAATGTCGGATTAATGACGTCCTTGGCGACCTAACCCTGTTCTACTCTAGTGTGTATGGCAAGTGCATTCAGCAATGTTGTGCTACTGTATGTAACTGTCACTCTTAAAATTCTAAGCGGTCCTTAAATAATATATTGTAGTGCAATGAGACTTTGTACGCTTTGACAGGTGAGGATCCTCCTGGATTTATGTGTCGTCCACCTCCGTTACCGACTTAATTATTCGCAAAGATGCATCGATTTTTGGGTAAAAGTAAGCACCTTATCTAAGTATATTTCTTACCCTGGTAATGTTATAAACGAGTGTTTGACTTCCTGCCAGTGTACTTGGGGGACTTAGTGGACTGGGAGATACCACGAAGCCTCTCATCATTGTGTTCCGGGCTCGATCCCTACTCGGCGTGAGTTAAAAGCGTCCTCGCACGCCGAAAATGAGATCGCCGTTCCCGAGGGCTCGTGAGTTTACCTTAAGCATTTATTCATAACTTTCTATAATATTTTCGCAGTGCATCCATAGACGGATGGAAATGTCGCATTGATGGTTAACGTATCAGACCGCTACTTCAAATGGCTGGCATATCATTGTCATCGTCATTATTCAACGCCAAACGTGGGTACTGTAAACAGGTGTTATACATTGTGCCTGCTGGGGTAACTTTGAACCACAGGAAATGATTGTTTTTTTTTGTACAATTTGACAAAGGAACATTAAATTAAAGCTCTTTATTCTAAATTGTCAATATTATAATATTATCTGCCAAGTATTGTTTGTTATCCCTTCACCAAATGACGCCAAGAAAAATGTTTTGAGTAGTTCAAAGNCAATATTATCTGCCAAGTATTGTTTGTTATCCCTTCACCAAATGACGCCAAGAAAAATGTTTTGAGTAGTTCAAAGTTACTCCAACATGCACCAAGAAACTCCTGTTTACGGTACAGCCATTTGGGGTTAACACTGCACTAATTAAGGGTAACTCTGGGCCACATAATTTTATTTAAAATTAATGCTTCACATCTGTTTACCTTGATATATACTTCATGTTTTCCAGTTTTATTTAACAGGGTTACAGTAATGCACAGAAATTTTACAAGTCTTTCTTTGAAATAAAATGACAAAGGCGGTAAAGTTCATTCATGGTTACTTCCAGCTTTTCTACTACCCTGCCAATTTTCGACTTTGTTTATTCCTCCGCCTCACGCAAGCAAAGCTTAACCAAGTCTAGACAATTACACCAAGGTATAATGCACNCGACTTTGTTTATTCCTCCGCCTCACGCAAGCAAAGCTTAACCAAGTCTAGACAATTACACCAAGGTATAATGCACCCTATTAGTGAGCACAGGATTTAATAATACTTTGTATGGGAACTAATTATTACTACACATTACAAATTCACCTATTTTTCTCTGTTCCTTATTATAATTTATATATGAAATATAAGTAAAAGTCAATTTACCAAAAATAAAATACTTTTATGTTAACAGAAGTATAAAACGCATGTGATATATAATTTATTTATGAAACAACCAAACGTCACATATAGGGAAATTTTTCAAAGGTTCTATTCAAAAAGTGTGAGGATATGCTGCGAACCCAGTATACAATGTTACCCCGGAAGGTACAGAGTAACCCTGGTTAACGGTAGTCAATCCTGTCATTATGCAAGCGGACTAGCAGTGCACTTATCAGGCTGGAAAAATGTGACACTCGTTACACCCTCGGAAAGCACCNGACTGCCCGGCCCGCGACAAGTGCTGCCCCACGGCGTGCGGAGGATCCGTCTGCAGCCGCCCCGTCACCTACAGGAAACTCGTTGCAGGTCAGTATCCCCCTCTCTTAACTATCTCCCCCCCCGGTCCCACGGGGTCACGGTTGTGTAGTGGTTAGACTACTCGCCTCCCACCTAGGCGAACCGGGTTCGATTCCCGGCGAGGTCACACACGCATTTTTGAATATGGAAATCTTGCCGGACGATGCCGCTGATAGCGGGTTTTATCGGGGATCTTCCGTTTTCCCCGCCCTTGCATTTCGGCGCTGCTTCATATTCACCTCGGTTCACCCTGTTCGGTTTATCAAGACCTCGATGTTAAGAACCGTCCAAATCTCTTCACTCTGTCTCTCCCTCGTCGTAGTACTGCGGTCTTACGTCGAAAGACTCCGATATCAAAGTCGCTGAAGTACCGAGAGGTGCCGGGTTCGAATCCCGAGTATGTAATGGATGTGCATGTCATTGTCAGATGTAAGGTTGAAAATAGGCATTCATTTATAGCTCTGAAAGAGGCACTGCGTGAACAGTTTAAAACCTAACCCTAGAACCTTACCTTACGAGGGACTCGAACCGTGTTTCTTCGCACAAAAATGCGAAACGCAGTAGTCATAGGTCAGTTCGTGTTGCAACAGCAAGTCTTTTCGTAAAAAAACTAAGCGAGTTTTTTTAGTTTCTTATGTTATCTTCATCCCGTCGTTTGTCCTATACTCATTTGCTACTTTCACAAATTCTATGTTCAACTGATTAAACTATTTTACCTGCTAATTTAATTTCTTGTTTTTTATTTTATAATTTTTTTAATTTGAACAGGACCAGCCTTCAGTTATTCAGAATACATATTGCTGTTTCTTGGGCAACACTACTTCACAGAACGCAGCTCAGCGTTTAATTGGAGTTGTAAAACTAAATATCAATACATTTATTTAAAAAAAAAAGTGTTTTCTATATTTGATCATTTAGGGCTTGGTATAAAATACAGTATTAGCATATTAAAATAATTAACCTAAAAAGGTTATGATTATCTCTGCTATAAATTATTTCATAAATTGGCTGTTATGACGAAAATATATTTAATGTTCCATCATAATAACGTTACTTTGAAATACAAATTAAACATTTCTTCTAATATAAAAATAGACAATAATGTAATATGTAAGAAGGTTGCTGCCATTTAGCCTACTGGCAAAGGAAATGTTCTTTAAAGCCTAATAAACTAAAATCGGTACACTTTTTATGCACAGATTTTAAATAGGTAATACATTCAATGACAGAGAGATTGGAAAGCACATTTAAGTTCATGTTTGGCGTATTAAAGGTCCCCGCTCAACATCACAAGACTCATTGTTAACTGATATTATCTTACGTTTTCGGACTTTGGTTACAGTTGCACTCGAGGTAAATCTCTAACCTACGACATTTCTGTTGTTAGCCTCAAGTAATAAAGGAGCCAGGTTTGTTTAAGCTGATTTACGTGTCAAACACTAAACAATTTCCACCGACCGTATCACGTCACGCCACGGCAGCGCTGCACACTCGATCCCACAACCACGAACTAAAAATGAGGTAAATATTTTTCTCGCCTTCTGCTCTTGTTCCTGAAATTGGCTCACAAATTAGCACCAGAACTATCAAAACCACGTGATCAAAGGGCAACGAGGACGTTTGTTTCCAACTTATTTGCCTAAATATACGTACTTCTAAAGCAAACTGTTTCGCGTAAGTGTAATATATCGCACATTCATTAAAAATTGCTCATACGAAGTTTATTGAAATTTGAAAGCGTATATTTATGCAATGTGCTGATCAGGAGCCAAAGTCGTGTAGTNATCGGGGATCTTCCGTTTTCCCCGCCCTTGCATTTCGGCGCTGCTTCATATTCACCTCGGTTCACCCTGTTCGGTTCTCAAGACCTCGATGTTAAGAACCGTCCAAATCTCTTCACTCTGTCTCTCCCTCGTCGTAGTACTGCGGTATTACGTCGAAACACTCCGATATCGAAGTCGCTGAAGTACCGAGAGGTGCCGGGTTCGAATCCCGAGTATGTCATGGATGTGCATGTCATTGTCAGATGTAAGGTTGAAAATAGGCATTCATTTATAGCTCTGAAAGAGGCACTGCGTGAACAGTTTAAAACCTAACCCTAGAACCTTACCTTACGAGGGACTCGAACCGTGTCCCTTCGCACAAAAATGCGGAACGCATAATCTATCGTAATATCGTAATATATCGCACATTCATTAAAAATGGCTCATACGAAGTTTATTGAAATTTGAAAGCGTATATTTATGCAATGTGCTGATCAGGAGCCAAAGTCGTGTAGTNTGCTCATACGAAGTTTATTGAAATTTGAAAGCGTATATTTATGCAATGTGCTGATCAGGAGCCAAAGTCGTGTAGTTATGAAAGTTTCATTGGCAAAAAATGCCGTTCAGTGTTGACACACTGAAACTTTGTACTGCGCAGCTGGCGTGCGCTTTGAAGCCAATTTTCTCACCGAGCGAGGTGGCGCAGTGGTAAATAAGTGAACTCGCGTTTGGGAGTATCCGTGTTCGATTCCATGTCAGGTCATACTAATATTGGTTTCACACGGTTTTCCGAAATCACTCCAGGCAAATGTGGGAACGGTTCTTCAATAGAAACTATGGCCGCTTCCTTCCCCTTACCACACTTTCCGAGTCACTGGTTTCGTCTTCAATGACCCCTGCTATCGATGAAAAGTAAAGGCATTACCTTAAGGGGGAAAGCTGAACGCCATGTTATATATATATATATATACACGCCCATTACTCATGTCTGAGATATTAATGTTTGAAAATGCGTTTTTGTGGGGAATATAACGTTATTTAATTATATTTAATAAACTATTATCGTTTGACTTATTGTACTACTAGGTATCGCTTCTGTAGTCATTCTCAGAAGGTAATCAATAATTAATTCAATTTATTTCACGTGGTAAACAAATAAAGCTACTCCATTAATATTACAGTTCGTACTACGCCTTGTTAAAGAAAACATTTCAATACCGAATGCTGAATACATTTTATGGCTCAAAAACTGGCGTAGGCTGCTCGCGGTAAACTGATCGCTTTTGAACGCTTTGCTTTAGATCTACTTGTCACTAGGTATTCTTCCACCATATGCAAAATTGACATTGCCATGGGCCTGATCGCTTTATTCATGCTTCAATTAAGCGCAACTGTAAAATTATTAGAAAAACCAATATTTTACAAATTTTCTGATTCTTACACTTATATACATTAAAAAANAGCGCAACTGTAAAATTATTAGAAAAACCAATATTTTACAAATTTTCTGATTCTTACACTTATATACATTAAAAAAAAAGATAACTTAAATAATTTCATTTCAGTATTCACAAATGTTTACCTAAACCTTTTAATTCAACGCAAAGACGTGGAACCACTTTCCCTCCGTCGTTACCAACTTTACTGAGCGCACGCCAAGCAGCGTGCCCGTTAGAAAATATGCGGGAAAGACAGTGATATTTTTCAAAGGTTGGTTTCAAAAGTTCTGAATTAACTGTGGACAGCCTATAGTATGACAATGATTTCTCTCTCTTCTCCTCAACCTGATTTCTCCCTCGAGGCTATAGTCCATTCACGATTACTTCCATCTTTTTTGAAGCTCTGCTGAAGGTCTACTTCCAGGATATTCCTCCGCATCATACAAACAAAGCATAGAAATTACACTAGAGGACCAACGCACTGTATTCGTGCGCGCTCAGTGTAATAATANAGCGCAACTGTAAAATTATTAGAAAAACCAATATTTTACAAATTTTCTGATTCTTACACTTATATACATTAAAAAACAAAGATAACTCAAATAATTTCATTTCAGTATTCACAAATGTTTACCTAAAACTTTTAATTCAACGCAAAGAAGTGGAACTACTTTCCCTCCGTCGTTACCAACTTTACTGAGCGCACGCCAAGCAGCGTGCCCGTTAAAAAATATGCGGGAAAGACAGTGATATTTTTCAAATGTTGATTTCAAAAGTTCTGAATTAACTGTGGACAGCCTATAGTATGACAATGATTTCTCTCTCTTCTCCTCAACCTGATTTCTCCCTCGAGGCTATAGTCCATTCACGATTACTTCCATCTTTTTTGGAGCTCTGCTGAAGGTCTACTTCCAGGATATTCCTCCACATCATACAAACAAAGCATAGAAATTACACTAGAGGACCAACGCACTGTATTCGTGCGCGCTCAGTGTAATAATANACATCATACAAACAAAGCATAGAAATTACACTAGAGGACCAACGCACTGTATTCGTGCGCGCTCAGTGTAATAATATTTTCAATAAGAACTATTTCTTACTAGGCATTACCAACACATCTATTTTGTCCCTATCTTCATTAATATAAGTTATAAATCAAAAATATACATAAACAATATATAAATAAAATAGAATTAAAAGTTAAATTTAACGAAAAGTAAAGTACTTCTGTGTCAACACAAGTATAAAAGATTGTGATATATAGCATATTTAAGAAACAACCTAAAAAAGTCGTACATGTGGAGTTTTTTCAAAAAGTGTGAAGAAACGGCGAATAGACTATACAAGTGGCGGTTGCTTGCTTTTTCAGCAGTGAAGCCGGGCGCGTGCTCCGCCAAGCCGACGGGACCGTGGGTGTGCGCCAACAGATGCGCCGTTGACTCCGACTGCTGGGGCAGTCTCAAGTGCTGCAGGAACAGGTGCGGGGCGCTCGCCTGCCAGAGGCCCGTGGTCTAGCCAGCCAGCAAACGCGGCGTCACCAACCACTTCCTCGCCTCGTCGCCACACACCGCCACACGAACATTCCAAACTACAACAGCCACGATTTGTTTCAGTATTTTGTTAATAATTACTTTTCATACCAAACATGCAAGAGTTTACTACCACTATCTTACAAAATTATTTTAATTATCAGTCAAATAGTTTCCACATGTCCATGATTCAACTTCATCAAACCATCCGTTATGCTTGCATTTCATCTACAAAATATGCCTACACATATATTTATTTGTTATATTTATATAAATTATTTATATTTATTTTGAATCGTAATTTACTTTACAATGCTTGTTTTAGCCAAATAAAATGGTTCATGTAAATAAAATATTTCTATGCAATTTATTTTCTTCCATAACAATTCGTATCTGAAAGAAGAAACAATGAATTTAGAATAATATATTCCCCTTTATAGTAAATGAGTATTTAACAACCTCATAGGACCTATATCATTATATAATTAATTTCCGCTGTTATACAGTACTGCACTGGAATTTTTCCTATCGTGTTTATGTACAAGTGAGACACATTACGATTTAATTTATAACAGTTTTGAAACAAAATAATTGAGAGATATTGACACTGTTTTACAAAAAAATTAACGTTGCAAGTAACTCACGTAGAATCATGGGATGCTCACGCTGAAATAGGTCAAGGTATTGTCCGTCTCATATAACTTTGCAAGATTATGACAGTCAGCGAGTGGCAACTTAATGTATACGAAACAAACAAAGTGCCATTTACAAAATTCTGTATCAGCTGATGCACGAGCGAACAAAAGTTAATATTACGTTGGCTATTCAGAGTGGACTGCCGACGCACACCAGACAAGTAGAAAATACGCGATAAGAAAGAGTTCCTAGATTAATTAATACATTTTATTTTACGTGGTCACAAAANTAGAAAATACGCGATAAGAAAGAGTTCCTAGATTAATTAATACATTTTATTTTACGTGGTCACAAAACAGCGATTGCCACAGTTACAAACTAAACTTCGTGAGTAGTAATGTATAGGTGTTCAAAATGAAAGGCACAATAAAACGATCCGCATCCAAATGAAACGCAACTTCAAAACCTTGAGAGTTCTTTTCACGTCGTATCCCCGCTCTCCATCCATGCTTTCCATATGTGCTTGATATTCATTCCAAATGCATACAGAAATATTGCACGGTATTGTAGAATTATTTTTTAAAATAATTTTACGACATGTATTTGAAATTCGTGTCGTTTAAAGCCAGTAATATAAGAAAAGTCAAATTTAAAAAGACGGGATCAAGAGACATACTAACATGCCACAAAAAAAAAATTACTTTCGTGTGTAAAATAATAAATTTACGAAACAGATACCAATAATTTTATTTTTCGGCGAACTCTGCATAATTTTTAAAGTAATATATATTTCGTGTACAGCGATTTTGATAACTAGTAATTTATATTGGGCAAGTAATCGTTCGTCTACGTCAATTAAACGCTATGTTGTTCTCCCGCAAACCCATTTCGTTGTTTCCGTGTTGTTACTATATTGTATTAATAAAACAAAGAAAGTGGGACGCGCGTGAATATATTTTAAGCAATTGTTACGTAATTCCACGTCAGATATTTCCTACTCGAACTGTTTAGTATTAGTAATAGCAGAATTACTGCTTTGCAATAGTCGTTGGAGAGTTGTTGGCGAATAAAAGTGCGTTGTCAATCAAGTTTCCCGAATTACTTTTAGTTCCAGTTATATTAGCTATGACGTCCAAAGTGTGATAGGAACTACAATTACTGTCTTGCAAATGTTAACCCAAATTCGCTGTCTCGGACAAATAAAAAAAGAGTTAGTAAAAATTTAATTTTTTTTAAGGTTTTATATTTTTACTTTTATAACCTACGAATTTGTTTAGAAAGACGTCAGTCTAAAATACCTTAAAATTTGTTTAGTATTACAGTACAATGGCAAGTGGATTAGCTGACAGCGTGTTGACGCACCTGCTGATGGCAAAAATATACATAAACGAAAAGTAAACATTGGCCCTACATTCGTGGAACTGTCAAAATCTTGCCAAGTTACATGAGACAGAGAATAAAACGCTATTAAATAAAGATCATGCACTTTGTTCCTTGAGATGTGAAATATAAAGTTATTATATGACGTCTTGAGAAAAATATGACCTAAGCAGAAAATATAGTTTACTATATTTTCTGTCCTCAGGCCTGGTACTGATTATGAAAGCGATTGAATTTGAGAAGTGTTCATACTACGCCTCCAACTTGAATATAGCCCAGGAACGACTTACTGAATCTTCGGCAAAAAAAAAAAAAAAAAAAAAAAAAAAACTCGAATTAATTACGCTTATAGTGGAAGTTACGAAATCACCACTTATCATTTAATTGCTGTACTATGGTCGTCACGATAATCCTGCAAAAAATTCAAAATACTGCTTTGGTAATTATTATATACTGATTACTGAACTTCCTCTTGTCAAACTACGATTATTTACAGTGGCGTATTCTAAACTTTATTAACGTTTGTAAAATACATATTTAAACTATGAATATTGTTGTGAAATGATTCGTTACATTGGAACGTTGGGAAAAAATTGCATTAAATACCATTGCATGATCCTATGTTTATTTTGCAAGATATGGTGAAACGTGTTAATATCTAGGTTATCCAAATTTCCTTTATTTACTAACAATTTAATATAAAATTCTATAACATATTATTACCAGCCAAGTTACAGTCATTGTTATACAATAAACATGAATNTAACAATTTAATATAAAATTCTATAACATATTATTACCAGCCAAGTTACAGTCATTGTTATACAATAAACATGAATTATCTCATAAACATAGATTTGAAGACTAGTGCTGCAGAAAAGGTTTATAACAATTACTAAAAATAAAACTGCGTGGTTTAATATCAGTACTAATTAAAATGCCAAGGGATTTATGTGAGCGAAAATGTAGGAAATCAATAAGTTCTAAAAANTAATATCAGTACTAATTAAAATGCCAAGGGATTTATGTGAGCGAAAATGTAGGAAATCAATAAGTTCTAAAAAAAATCGAATTTTACAAGTATTTGTTAACTTACGGCATATTAAGAATACATTACATGCCATTGAAATCGTATCGCTTAATTACACATAATCTAATAACAACGTAAAGAAAACCAAATTTTATTAAAAAATAAAACCTAGCTGTTTACGCTATGACGAATAGCAGCTGGATGTTNTAACAATTTAATATAAAATTCTATAACATATTATTACCAGCCAAGTTACAGTCATTGTTATACAATAAACATGAATGATCTCATAAACATAGATTTGATGACTAGTGCTGCAGAATATGTTTATAACAATTACTAAAAATAAAACTGCGTGTTTTAATATCAGTACTAATTAAAATGCCAAGGGATTTATGTGAGCGAAAATGTAGGAAATCAATAAGTTCTAAAAAAAAAATCGAATTTTACAAGTATTTGTTAATTTACGGCATATTAAGAATACATTACATGCCATTGAAATCGTATCGCTTAATTACACATAATCTAATAAAAACGTAAAGAAAACCAAATTTTATTAAAAAATAAAACCTAGCTGTTTACGCTATGACGAATAGCAGCTGGATGTTTTGTTTTTTCAAAATGTTTTCAGTGGTCCATGTGATCAAAACTATCCATTTTATGTAACGTCATAGAAAAGTGAAAAGAGAAACGTTTGTGTGATATCACGTTTTTGTAAGACGCATACTTAGTATAGTACTGCAAATTACGTTAAGAGAACAAGTATCAAATTTTTAGCAAATAAAGTCCTGCACATTCAATTCCACGAGTGTACTAGCACACGCCAGTGTTCGCGCGCGTACTCGTACATTCCTACAGTATGGTCTCATAAGCCTTCTTTCTAAAGAAAATTAAGTTATAGATATGAGTGTTTATATAACAATGTTAGCCAAGGGTACAATGATAACCTTTAAATAAAATGCCAATTTTTATACAATTCCTGCCCTATTCTAGTAATGGATGCATGCGAACAACAATCAGTTTTGTGATTATTACTAACTTCACGCCACCTATTTACTTGGCAATCACTTAAGTGAGAAAAATAACAACAGATAATGAACTTCAGGCCACATATGTTCTTATAAACCAACAATAGGCCATACAAGAATCGCGGAATATTGTAGGCATTACATAGAACACACATGGAAGTTCTTTTATTGCCAGATGTAAAAAAAAAAGTCGGTTAACGCTGAGAAAAATCCCTCACACATAGAGGATGGGGGAAAAATTGTACACAGGAACAAAATATATAGAAAAAATACAAGAAAGCGTTAATAACTTGAAATATGTGTTCCTGAAAGAATGTTACAAACTTTGTGAGGTGATTCCTGATTTAAAATGAGACAGAAAACATAATACGACCCACAGTCTAACTCTAAAGATACCCCTGAAGGAGATATGAAAATCTAAAAAAAGATATTTTGCAACGAATTTGTTTTAATATATCAGGAACTACGTGAGGTTAAACAAAATATCAGTGGACGAAGTTTAATTGGTAAAAGATCTTAAACCAAAAAATTTGGTGCGTAAATTCATCCCTCTTCATAATTTAATTGGNACGAAGTTTAATTGGTAAAAGATCTTAAACCAAAAAATTTGGTGCGTAAATTCATCCCTCTTCATAATTTAATTGGAGCTGCAGGATTTTGATAGCAATAAAATCTTTGTGACCCCTAGATTTTCGCCGTTTTGATTGAAGTCAAACCGTACTCGAGAAATGGGTTAACTTATTTTCAAAGGGCGAATCGGCATGCCTGAGTGTGCTGGCATCAACTCTACTACCTGCGATTGCGTGCGCGGCAGTTTTATTGCGAGAATGTTAATGAAAATCTACAAGTCACACGGTTTGCTGCAAATCGAAATGTTTATAACAAGAAGCATTGTACATAAGACACAATACATGTTTTCGCTGCTACGACACATCTTGATTGGTACAAATAAAGTTAATCTGTAATATACGTAGCAACGATTTAATTGAACAATTGCGGACTATTGTAATTAACGAAGTAGCGTTACAAATAATTCTAAGAAATGTAATTGTTGTCAGATAACTTGATATGTGTCGTCTCCAAATCCTAGCAATAACTGCCACACACGCATTCGAGGGTGGCAGAGGCGTTGCCTACCCATGTAGGCGTGCTTGAAAATTAGTGCTCTCATTAATTGAGTACGTTTGACCTCAGTGTGTTTCACTAAGGAAACCCTATTTGTTAACTTGTACATGTTGGATTCAAGCACCAAAACAGCAGAGAAAAGCTTGGGGATAAAATACTTTTATTAAAAAAAAAAATCTGGAAATCTCAATTTGATTTATGCAGGGGGTTCATTTGACGAATTAAATTTTCGGTCCTTTAAGACTTTTATTAGCTTAATATCACTCACAAACTTGTTTTTAATCTCCAGTAGTCCCTGATGTATTTAAATAAGTCCGTTACAAAATCTCTTGCTTTAGAGCGCTGATATCCCTAAGTTATCACTTTAGGCCATATGTATTATTATTTTCTGTCTCAATTTACTTCAGGAATCACTACACGAAGTTTGCAACATTCATTCCAGGATGCGTTTTATAATAAATCAAACAGTAACCAAGTCGACAAGGAATGGTTTGACATAGTTACACCACAACCAATCTATTTTCTGGGCACAGCAATAATTTGTTTTCAGTTCCAGTAAAAATATTTATTTCTTATTTATTATTTTATCAAAATTCTTTACACCAACGTACTAATGTTCTGTTACCAGATGAGTTCACAAGCGAACAGAAAAACACTCATAGTGAATTTAAGAAACCTATCTTAATGCTGTTTCTCACACGTATTTTTGGATTCTTTAGTTACTTGTTTACTAAAGTATTAATAAAAATTACGAAATGCACATATAGCCTAGTTTTTAATATATATTTACGTTTTTTTCACTTCAAACGTAACATCTGAAATATCAATATTCAGTATATTCGTTTTACAGCCAATGTGATATAAAATTAAAAAGCCACTTTAATAATTCGAACACAATTATCCTTTAATAATTATATGTTATAACTTGGAAACTGAAGAATTTCCACTTTCGCACCATGTAAGCAACACCGGGCCACGCCTCCACNAATTATATGTTATAACTTGGAAACTGAAGAATTTCCACTTTCGCACCATGTAAGCAACACCGGGCCACGCCTCCACAATGACTCAGCAGCCTTGTTTCAAACTCGAGCTGAGGTAACAAAGGCGTTGCTTTTACAACACTAGGTTCCAGCTTCGAATGCAAGATAAGCCATGCATGCATGCATGTACTATGTATGTATGAATGTATGTATGCAAGTTTGCATGTGTATGTATGTAAGCAAACATTTTATGGCNCATGCATGTACTATGTATGTATGAATGTATGTATGCAAGTTTGCATGTGTATGTATGTAAGCAAACATTTTATGGCTCAGCCTCACATGCCATGCCAATTACTTGTTTTTAGCTTATTTCAATTGTTTAGGGATTTATTTTGCAACTACTACTATAACTCTCTGGCGAGATACTACATTACGCTGTAGAACAAACAATACTGGAATTTTGTCAAGTAAATATAACGTAATTAGCTCAGCATCATTTTTAATTATCAATATATTCTTGCCGTTTCTCACACACCTGATAAAGCGTGGATAAAATTTGGCTCCTNAGCATCATTTTTAATTATCAATATATTCTTGCCGTTTCTCACACACCTGATAAAGCGTGGATAAAATTTGGCTCCTTCATTTGAAGGCATTTGTGAAATGGTGAACTGCGAATATAAGAAATATTTAGTTATTTCATTGAAAAGAAAGTTATGTCACACAAATAAAAAATTCAACATGATGGATGAGAACAAGTCTTTGGGTGTATGTTTAGGTTAGTTCAATTTTACACCTCCTGCTTTTCTGATCAGCTTTCCTGCCTAAAAGTGGGAGCGTTAATGATCCTAGTTAAATAAACAGAAGTGATTCAAACTCATAACGAAATCATCGGGCTGCAACAAACCTCAGCTTCTAACGGTAGCTCGGGCAAGTAAGTAAATATGTGGACTCGTCTTCATTCAGTTCAGCCTTGGGACACATCACTGTGCCCAAGGTGGCTTAGTGGTTTAAATGGGTCTCGACATCCATGCGGCAGACGCCCGACAATGACATCGACTTGAAGGCAAGGACGCTGCTACGTCTCGGTCAACGGGTTTTTACAGCAGGAAAGAGGAGGGAAAGGGGGAACCGTGCAGGTTTTCCATAAATGAAACGGGGAATGAAAAATACGAGAAGCTTCTTGGAGTGTTGCTTGAGCGGTTTTTTAATCTCTAACACGTACAGCGTGTAGAGGCTCTGACAATAGCACGATTTTCCTGCACGACTGCCAATGGTTCCACTGACTTCATTGAATCTATATAATTCACAAATGATTCGCAATCTCAAGAAATAAAACTGTCAATTTACACTATCGGCAAATGAGGGCAGAAGATGATATGTGCTACTCACATAAGCAATGGTTCTTGAAGAATATTTGTGGCGACTGTGTTCTTTGAATAATACTTGCAATGGGGCAAGTAATAACATGAATAATTACTTCGGACATAAGTAATTACAGAGCATTACTGATGACACGTTCAGAGGACTTCATATACTTCCATTCAAGGCCCACGTGGATAATTTATGACGTGTTAGCAAAGAAAAACATTGATGTTATTTTAGAAATTTAGGTATCAATTATCAGGAAAAACTGTACTTTGACCAGGATGACGCCCCTGCTATTTTTTTTAGCTTTGCTTACATGGAAATGTTTTAATAATCGTATCGATATGCGTACAAAGAATGTTTCATGGTTGACATTAAAATGCCCCATAAAAAATTTAAAACAGAAATATGTGAGTAAGCGTGTTTAGCAAGAGAATAAAAACTTTAGGATACATATTCGTGTATCATATAACTCTGACAAGCGTAAATCGTCGTTATCAAGTCCGAAAGGACAGCTAAGTTGTTTTAATGTTCACATGATCTGTTAATGTTGTGTAATATATGCTGTATACACTAAAAAATAATGTCTTAGTCAGACTTCGTTAAATAAAACAATTACAAATGTCTCGTTTCGCATTTTTTAAACTGCTGTTCTTGCAAGATAATTTTCCCCCCTTAAAAAAAAGAACAATAAAGTTACCTTGTCATAGGCTGGAAGATGCGAATATAGTGCTCTGGGGGATTTCCTCGACTAAAAGCCTTATCGTATTAATGGATGTTTAACCCGGGGACTGTGATTTGTGTCGGAAGGTTTAGTTATGTCATTCCATGAACCCCTCACTTACAATGTATACAAAATTATTTTCGCTATAGGCGATTGGTCATTTTTAGAAACTGACAATGATGAATATCCCGCAGTGTAGCAGCACAAGAGTGGTCGCCAGCATGGTTACGTGCCCTGAGTATGACTGTTTTACGTGTAGATTGTATAGATTCTGGTGTAGAAAACATGAGTTAGGACGGCAGGATAACGGCCATCTTGGATTTTGTAAAATTTATATTTTCCCGCAATCTTGAATGTATGACATTGTTTTATGTTCAACAGTTTTGAAATATAGTTTAAATTGAAAAGAAACACGCCGATTTTTTAGATGTATGAAAAATTGATTTTTTTAAATATTTAGTGTTGGGTCATTAAGGATGCTGTCGGACGATACTATATGGCATCAAAATGCGAATCTACAATGTTTTATTTTGTTTTCTTAACCTTTTAAAAGTTACTTTTTACGCACGAACATTGTTCGGAGGACCAGTAAACACTGTCAATTACACAAATCTTGCGACCGACACACGGATTCATAACTTTGATATTTCTTATCGATAAGCATTAACACAGCAATAAACGAACATCATCTTCCTTCGCCATCCATGATATACGCTAAATTATCACAATTTTTTTTCTCGCTGCCATCCGCGTACACTACAAAAGCAAAATTCTAAACATATCGCCCACCAAAATGTGTTAGCCATTTTATGTACACTCGCACAAGTCACAATTAGAATCACTGAGAAGGAAGTCGGCACAGTTTCGAAACTGGCCACTCCAGCAAGCCATACCTTGTTGGGGCAGTTACGACCCTGGTACCACCATATTTCTCAAGATGTAGAACTGAAATTCGACTCAAATTTCACTTGACTGGCGATAGGTTGCCATCCTTCACAAACACTATCGGGAAATCATTCTAGTCACTGTTTCAAAGGTATTCTTGTCAGGGGCGGATCTAGGACTCAGTTTTGAGGGGGGATAGGGTAACTTTGTAGTAAATATTAAAATTTCAAACATTTTTACATTTTTATGTTTTTACTCTATTTAACCATATAAATAATACATAAACTTACAACTACTATTTTCTGTTATCTATTAAAATACTAAATTATTATGAATAAATTTATTAGATAGACAAATATGCAAAATATTTTCTTAGTATTGGTACTGTTTTTAAACTTGCCATGCTTACTGAATTTCAAGGATCTAGCATATATGACTTGTAAGGATGACCGACTAGGACTATAAAAAGACCTGAGGTGTAACCTGTCATACGTTATTTGGGTAGGAAATGATGTCTATGTAACGAATTTCGAGTAACTAGCCCAAATTGTTTACTACTTATGTGTAATTATGCCTACAGAAAGATATGGGGCATACAATTATGTAGTCCTACATATATTTTTGGGACCAGAAATGTTACCTGCATACTGAATTTCAGTGATGGTTCTGACTATGACTATAAAAGTAGTTAGAGTATAATATGGTATATACATCCTTGGNATATCCCTGGGGGAGTAAATGTTTCCCACATACTGAATTTTGAGGGCCTAGACCAAATTATTTGCTAAATTTGGTAAATATGCTTATAAAAGTACATAGGATGTAACATGTCATACTTGCATAATCAAAGTGGAATATTATGCCTACATACTGAATTTCAAGGAGATGACCTTATGTGTTTGCAAAGGTGTTTAAATATACCTTTAAAATGACGATGCTTAACATACAATATTTAATTGCTTCTAGTTGTAAATATTACCTACATACTGCATTTTAAGTTTTTAACTCTACTTGTTTGCAATTGGCGGCCAAGAATGCCTATAAAAAGACTTGGGGTGAAATATGTCATTCTTGCATTCTTGGGGTGGGAAATGATGACTTCATGATGAATTTCAAGAGCATAGCTCTAATGGTTTGCAAATGCTAGCCAAGTCGGCCTCTCCAACTTTTTAAAATGTAAAATGAAATTAAATAAAAATTAAACTCTTAACATTAATTTAAGTCCCATCGAATCCAAGATGGTGGACGATTACTCAAACCCTCACACCTTGGCCAAGCATTGTTTGAAATTTTAAATTATAGAGGAAAGTTTAGGAATCACCCAACTACATTGCGCAGAAAACTTTAAATAAAAATAGAATGAATAAAACATTTATTTTTTACATATACCATGAAGGTGGTGGTAGAAATAAACATTTAAAACCATTGTTTACTACATGCTTCGGTAACCGAGTGGCCAAATCACTTGATTGGTGGTTGAAGGATGGCGGGATTTAAATAATCTTATTCCGCCATATTTTGAGCTACTTGCATCGAATTACAGTGGTAACTGCGAGTCTTGCCTGCAATTCATCGAAATTCGACCTTAAGCTTCAATGCCAGCGACACCAGCACTCCTAGAGGTCAACATCGGAAACCAAGATGGCAGACACCAGTGGCACACACTGACAGATGACAAGATAAACAAAGATGGCTAACAACAGTGCAAACTAGCAGATGAGAGAAACAAAGATGGTGGTCCAGCTAGAGCAGTGGGCTCGAGTGGCAAACTTTGGAAATGGCCGGTAGACAGCAGTAAACCAAATGGAAGACTGGAACAAAGTTGTTGGTAATTAAATGCGCATAAATTAGTGACTGTGTGTAATTATCAAGTATTGGACCGATGTTTATATGTTTTACAATACAAGTGTATAAGTAAAGTTATATTTTGTGTTGCATAAGTATCTTGGGTAATAGCTGTGTGACATGTTGGGCTAGTTTTAATAAGAGCTTGTTGTGTATTTAGCATGCATCTTGTGCAGAGGGTAGATATGTAATACGAAGTGAATATATGGTATGTGCGAGGTATTTTAAATGCAAATTTTGTGCATCAACGAAGTCTCATAATTTCTACACTCTGCAAACGTGTTTCAACATCAAGCACATATAATACGATAATATGCTTAATTCGCAAGTGCATGTAATTAGATGATGTCATCCAAGATGATAGCCAAAGGTGAAGGTCAAGGACATCCAATAAGGCGGCAGTGATTTCTTATAATAATGTGGATGGATCCATGGATTCACAGCCCTCATCTCCTGTGCCAAAACTGGCATAACCTTTCTACTTTTGCCCTTCCAACACCATACCATTAAGAGATTTTCTTAATGTAGTCACAAGATAAAGCAATGCATACAATAAGCACCTTGGTAGTTAAGTTTGCTTGCTTCCACGCAGATAGTTTGTAACGTAATAACGGGTTACATATTCTGTGTGGGAAATTTATTTATACTCACTCATGAATTTAGCATACTTCTCTTTAAGGGTAGGCTGCTTTAATAGCCATTTATCTAGATGGTGCAAATGATTCACAGCCTTCTGGAAAGAGTTCTATGTATTAGAAATGCATTCATCCTTTTGTGGGAAATCTCACAACATATAATCTAGTGCTATAGTGAGTCTTAGTTAGATGAAAATTCAGTTCACTCATAATATTATCAGGATCCTAATACCGATCAAATGGCGAATCCTTCACCTCCCAAAACCACTCAATTGTAGCACCCGTAGATCTCTCAGCAAGCAAGAAAATTGACTGAAGTGGTATTCAGGATGGAACACGGAAAATAACCAGTAAGTGCCCACCCGAAAATGTAGTTTAATGCTGATGGAAAACAAATAGTTCAAATACCCACTCGCTTCCCACTATCTTAGGGCGTAGTTGAGTTCCAAGGAGCATGTCAGTAGCACTTGGGATTTGATGGGCGGGGTCAGCAAATTCTATTTCACTTAACTTATTCTGGAGACATGTGGATGATAAATTGCAAGCATTCCTGAGATTTTCTTCTGCAAAATAATAACTTCAGTACTCAAACAACAACAACCTGAATTGCATGGTTTTAGAAAACATGGAACTATTACTCTACGAAGCTGAGGTTTTGTGTAAGCTCCTAAACTTTTAGCAAGGACTTATATCTTGCTGCAAACCCAAGAAGTGGCGTCGATCAATGTCCTTAACACCTAAAACTGGTCCAGCACTTCTTTACAGTGCTTATTGACATTAACTTAAGCTGTTTATAGCACGTTTTGGGCGCATAGATAGAATTGGTCAGTGAATGCACTACTGCAGCTACTTTTTGAATACCAGTAGTCTGCTCATCAACACTAATCATAGACTTTGTAAAATATGGTTGATTCTGTATCAGAATTTTCGCATGCGACGAGTTGTGACGGTTCACGATGTAGGCAGGTTGCCTTAGACGAGCAGTTGCAGCTTGATGACTCAGTAAATGGAGGTAAGGTCGTAACTGTCTGATTATTTTTCGTCGCTGATCGGTAGAGTTTCCTGAAAGTTATATATATATATATACCATGATCAGTATAACATACGATGCATTGCTGCTGATGGGCGTCAACCACAAATGCAGTTTGTATAGTTATCTTATGCGATACTCTTTTTCTCTGTTGTTTTGTGAGAGGTAACTTCAGTATTTTATTTCATTGTAGTATACTGGGTGGCAGTATAAATAACCTTACGCCGAATCTCCGAAAAGTCTTATAACTGCTTGAATGTTGGCAACTTTACTTTTAAATTTGCTAATTCATGTCATCAACGAATTAAAGATCAAGATTATTAAGGGTCAAATTCAGGATAAAAAAAGTTCCAGTAATCAACACTCATCAACAGAAAACTTCATAACCTTTAAACCTCCAAGATTATCCTTAAATATATTTATAATCTGTGGTAGTTTGAGACATGAGTAAGACGCAATTACTGTAAAATGAACATTTTCCCACTGGCAAAATCACATAAACCAGTCATGAAATCGGATGTTCAGTAGAAAAATATTTCTTTCTAAGTAGAGTTACTTGACGTACCGTTAAATTAATGAGATAAATGTAAGACTGGCAGGGGTAGTTTTACTAAGAAGGCAAACATTTGTTTACAAAATAGCGCATATGTATGTGGCCACATTGTGGTCAAATTAATCTCATATTTTTGGGGTGGGGTGGGGGTGGGATGAGATCTCTATTTACACACATGCTGGGAAAAATATTTTGCCGGAAGAGGGGAGAGAGGAGAGGGTTGAAGCTGACTATATCCATAGGACGGGGTTTGTTTTAGCTGCCGGCCGCCACTAACAATAGTTGTCACCAATTAAATGCTTTGACTTAAGCAATAAAGGAATGTTTCATATTGCGGCATTGTGGTTGACTGCTGCCAAAGAGGGGTCCACAGGCAGCTATGCTTTAAATGCTTCATTCATTTCCCCTCGGAAGGACATGAGAGCCGAAGCTATGTGGTGGTTGATTCTATAAGGAGGTATAAATAAATAAAATTAAACTAGCATTTCAGCTCTACCTTATGTGCAAAATCAATTGCATTCATTGTAAAGGTTCTGACAGACGACTTGCTCTAATAGCCCTGCAATAACTATATTTTGATCTGAAAACATTTTGTAAAGAAGTGTTTAACTGCTGAGTAATTTTTATTCGTACACACTTCTGTCATGTTTAGGTGTAAGAAAGTGTAATTTAGTGAGTGTTGATAATAGAACACTGTATATTATTTGTGTTCATACTGCGGATTATTTAAGTTTTGCAGATTGATACTGGAAATCAACATTGGAAATCACAAAATAATTTTGTTCACATTTATGTATATTGTATTTGTTCAGCTGTTTTGTTTTATTAAAATTAGAGTATAGCTATTTGGTATGAGAGAAGTTCTTGCTTTTATTCTCGGATGCATTGAAAGCATACCATGTATTTACTTACTCTTACATCAATAAATTTAGTTCTTGTTAATGTTTCATGCTGGTAGAGTACTTGAACTGTACATAAGTANCTCTTACATCAATAAATTTAGTTCTTGTTAATGTTTCATGCTGGTAGAGTACTTGAACTGTACATAAGTAAGAAGAACCGTCAGTATCATGATGCATACAGCTAGAGTTGCTTGTTGCTGGTAGAAAGCTTGGTACACCAAGGATCCATTGTTTTTATGATGTAACCCAGAAACAGATTGCTGTGCTCTTTCATCTACAGCAATTATTAATGTACCGATAACTGACTAAAACCAATTTTTTCAACCAATAGTGGCATACTTTTATTTGCAGTAAGAACCTTGTCTGACCTCTCCACAACATGTATAGTTTCCTTTTTCTTCAAACAGTAGAGTAATGTCTAATGCTGTCTGGTGTGCCTCGGCCAACAGTAAGTGAAGTACGTTACACAAATATTGTTGTGCAATAAAGCCTGTTCAAATGTCTGCAAGGGCATGATATTGGAAACTCTGTTAATAAACACATTTGTCTTATTCCATTAACATCCTAATCCCAAGTTTGTTTAGTTGAATGAAAGTAAAGGACTTAATTGAATTGTTTAAAGTAACATTTCAGCCAGTTATGGAGGACTGAACACGTAATTATTGTGTGTGTTCAGAGTAAATTTTTTTACTTGTGCTGGAATATAAACAAGACTGTAGGAAGTGTGAAGTTGTTATAAGCTTATCTTTTGGTAATACCTTAAGCAACAGAATGAATGATATCTCAGTGTTACCACTATAACGTATGATAATCTGGTATTTCTGCACACTTGCATATTTTTTTATTTCATTTACACTGAAAATTTATTGCTTATGTTTATTATTTGCATGACAGTTCTATTGGCAGGATTATTTGTTACCTAGTTATTCTATGAGCTTGTAATGTTTTGAAAATGTTTGTTTATTTTAGTGTTTACATCCTTAGTTGCAGTTTTAGAGTTGAGTATGACCACAGATTGAAATATTTTCAGAATTGTTAATTAAAGTTAATGTTCTAATACAGAATTTTAAGATATTAGTGTCAAACAGATAGCTAAAATAAATCTATTTAAATGTAAACATTGATTGATAGTTGGCAGCATAGTACAATATGTACTATTTAGCAAGAACATTTTTGGAAGTTCTCCAATTGTGCTATGGCAAATACAAACTGGACTGTGTTGAAAAATTATCTCTGTTGTTGGAACTTTTAAGTCACCATATTATATCCTATAGTGGATCCTTTAGACAAGATTTATTCAGGACATTATTTTAAGCCGCTGGTGCGCGAGTGGCGTAAAATAAGGATGCCAGGAGAGTCGATTTGCAGAAAAGGACTCTCTTAGTTTATGCATTCCTGTTTGATAGCAATTAAATTGCTATCTTGAAATACGAGACTTTCTTGCTCCAGAATAACTACCGTTACAGTTAAGTAAAGCCTGAAATAAGTTGCACATGGCAGCAGCCCGATATAATATGATTTCTCCAATTTGGTCTTCAAGAATTCTGCATAACCCTTTCTATAAAACCTTCCATTGTAAAATTTGCCTACACTTCCTTCAGAAGTTAAGATATAATGCTTCTACCTAAATATTTGATAAACCTGAGAAGCTGAGGCTAGAAAAGTATTTGCTGATTAATGGAGTAGAACCAACTGAGACCGTTTTGTTTATTGGACATTGAATACCAATTCCCTAATGTGAAAATACTAACTTATTCTGCCAAATGTCAACTGTAATTATAATTATATTCTGAGTTGAGCGTTTTGAAATTAAGCTGCATGTATTCCTATATCTGAACATTGATTGCTTATGTTTCTTCACCAAACTTTTAAATGCAATAATTAAACGCTCCTCAATAAATGAACTGCTTTATTGGTTGGTAATGTGCTCAGTAGTGGTATATTTTTTATTATAATTATATTGTTGATTATTACTGATCTCTTGTTAATGTGGTTATTCTACTATAACTTTTACTATTATTTTCACTACTATATACAAGTTACCTATAGGACAACTTGGTCCAATAATAACTACTCCTGAATAATCACACATACTCTGACGCATTCTGCGTCCCTATATTTTATTCGTCAGAACACACGCTCTGGCGAAGCTCGCAGGCAGACTAACGCAATAAGGATTAAGGGTTTTGCGGACGTGATGGGAGAATGGCGCCAGGACGGCCCGGCGGAACGACCACGTGCGGAGGAAGGCGGATGCAGCTGCATCTCGCAGCTGCCAAGGGACGCTGAGCCCACACCAGCGGCTGAGTCTGTCCTGGGCTAGTTTCAGCAATAAACATTGAGAGCTTTTAGCGGGCGTGCTGGGAGAATAACGACACAATATCCGGGGGCATAAAAACAACACGTGCGCTGAACCAAAGGGGCCACCCAGGAGTTCCTGCACATGCATAACAGAACAATAAACGGCCATACCAGAGTCGAGGGGCGACGCCAGGCCGACTGCGGACCACAGGAGCAGCGGCCATACTCTACGAAGCTGAGGTTTTGTGTAAGCTCCTAAACTTTTAGCAAGGACTTATATCTTGCTGCAAACCCAAGAAAACTGCACACTCTTCAGTAACGAATGACGACTGCGAAGTGGCGTCAATCAATGTCCTGAACAACTAAAACTGGTCCAGCACTTCTTTACAGTGCTTACTGACATTAGCTTAAGCTTTTTATAGCAAGTTTTAGGGCGCATAGCTAGAATTGGTCAGTGAATGCACTACTGCAGCTACTTTTTGAACCCCAGTAGTCTGCTCATCAACACTAATAATAGACTTTGTAAAATATGGTTGATTCTGTATCAGAATTTTCGCATGCGACGAGTTGTGACGGTTCACGATGTAGNAATAGACTTTGTAAAATATGGTTGATTCTGTATCAGAATTTTCGCATGCGACGAGTTGTGACGGTTCACGATGTAGACAGGTTGCCTTAGACGAGCAGTTGCAGCTCGATGACTCAGTAAATGGAGGTAAGGTCGTAGCTGTCTGATTATTTCTCGTCGCTGATCGGTAGAGTTTCCTGAAAGTTATATATATATATATACCATGATCAGTATAAAATACGATGCATTGCTGCTGATGGGCGTCAACCACAAATGCAGTTTGTATAGTTATCTTAGGTGATACTCTTTTTCTCTGTTGTTCTGTACAGGCAACTCCAGTATTTTATTTCATTGTATTATACTGGGTGGCAGTATAAATAACCTTACGCCGAAT
Source organism: Clitarchus hookeri (assembly GCA_002778355.1). Lineage (NCBI taxonomy): Eukaryota > Metazoa > Arthropoda > Insecta > Phasmatodea > Phasmatidae > Clitarchus > Clitarchus hookeri. The sequence continues at coordinate 503 of NQII01004311.1, read as the reverse complement.
CTCCGAAAAGTCTTATAACTGCTTGAATGTTGGCACCTTTACTTTTAAATTTGCTAATTCATGTCATCAACGAATTTATAGATCAAGATTATTAAGGATAAAAAAGTTCCAGTAATCAACACTCATCAACAGAAAACTTCATAACCTTCAAACCTCCAAGATTATCCTTAAATTAGATTAGTAAGACGCAATTACTGTAAAATGAACATTTTCCCACTGGCAAAATCACAGAAACCAGTCATGAAATCGGATGTTCAGTAGAAAAATATTTCTTTCTAAGTAGAGTTATTTGACGTACCGTTAACTTAATGAGATAAATGTAAGACTGGTAGGGGTAGTTTTCCTAAGAAGGCAAACATTTGTTTACAAAATAGCGTATATGTATGTGGCCACATTGTGGTCAAATTAATCTCATATTTTTGGGATGGGGTGGGGGTGGGATGAGATCTCTATTTACACACATGCTGGGAAAAATATTTTGCCGGGAGAGGGGAGAGGGGAGA
>NQII01004310.1:186691-211514 GCA_002778355.1 Clitarchus hookeri | reverse complement strand
ATCAAGCAAATGAACTGGCAACAAGTGACTTATGGCAGTGCAATTCTTGACATTCAGTGGGACTCACAAATAAATAAGTGAAATTCAGCAATCATACTAATTAGTTAGCTGGCACTGATTATCGGGGGCTCAATTTTCACTGATTTGGCTGAACTCTTGCTGTTTCCGGTTTCGTGTGAAGCACGTGTGTGATCTCCTTACCCAATCTTGTTGACGTTGATTTCCAANGGCTCAATTTTCACTGATTTGGCTGAACTCTTGCTGTTTCCGGTTTCGTGTGAAGCACGTGTGTGATCTCCTTACCCAATCTTGTTGACGTTGATTTCCATGACCTTGGCTGTGACCGCAGAGGAGTTGGTGTAGTTGGCCTGCATGACAATGGTCGTGTTTACATTGGCGATCTCCCCAGAGGCATCGCCCGAGGCCTTCACCAACGACGCCTTCCCCACGAAGTCCAAGGCGTACTGCAAAACAACGTTCACTGAGACAAGGTTTTGCTGAATCAATTTGAGTCCATATTTGTAGCCAGATGTGTGGTATTTATACACGATATATGGGCAGCGACAGGTGTTTTTTGCGGCGGTATTTTTGGCCAGTGCAAGACTTCTATACCCTACGTCCAAAACAAAAAATTTCTTTTGTTATTGGCCGCGTGTCTACGTGAGAAGACATTTTCTTAATTTGAATGGGCCAATCGTAATAAATAAAGACCTGAAAAATTCGCGAGTTCAATGACCTATACGTTCTACTCTATTTTCGAATGCAAAATCATGCAGATATCACTGTTCATTGGTTGCTTGTTGCATTAGCGGAAGACGGTGATTCGGTCTGCATTTTACTGTGTACTTAATATAGGCTCAGAGTTGCCCAGGAGGTGTAATTTAACGGATAGACCAATAGCATTAGCAATACAAACGTACGGGGTTTTGAATTCTAGCTTGTNTTCATTTAGTGACGAAATCATTTTTCATTTAGTGACGAAATCAGTTTTCATTTAGTGACGAAATCATTTTTCATTTAGTGACGAAATCAATTTCAAAAAGTCATTTAGAGCCCCAGGGGGGTACCTTCCGATTTAAGCAACTTTTTCCCGCGCTGGATTCGGCATTTCCCTTCTACTGGTATGCAAACAACTTAGCCGAGTCAAAACCTTGTCCATCCAATCATAAAAGAATACACTATCTATAGTGTTATCAAGCATATGTTGACTCAAAACTTTTTGCTATTTTCCGTTATATCTAGGTATGATGAATCGACGTTTACACCACCATCAACCACCTGCCCAATCACCGTCTCATCTATGTGTAGAGTTGCAGGAAGCATGGTGGTATGTGCCTCGGGACACTATCCCGCCGTTTGTACGATGGAATGCCTCATCGCATCGCTGCCTGTACACCCGCGAGAGAAGGCTGCACCCCGTATTGGAAGTGCGTTTGCGGATGATTAAAAAAGGTGTCCTCTATGCGTTAAAGACCAATCAGCACTAATTTGCAGTATATTCTATCAGCATCTGATGGTTTAATAAAGTTTCGCGTAAGGAAAGAGAATGCATCGATTTCAATGTCCAGGAGTGTAATTGGGTACCCGGCAATGTTAGTTTCACGCGCGGCAGAAGGATTCAAAATACAGGAAAGTATAATCTATAAGCAGGACTTTCAAAAGTACTTAGTTAACCGTGAATTCGCCATAGTGCGACTATTGAATGTTTGAATCAGTTTATTGGGAAATATTTAGCCTCTCTTAAATTTAACAACTTTATTCTGAATATGGCCAAATTAAAGCAGTAATTAGGCTGTGCATTTTTACGGTTATAGGTAAGATAATTTTCCAATGCAGAGACTTGGGAGATGTTTTACTGTTGACTGAAACTTAACCACATTTTGTCGCATTTATGTTGTCCTTAATATGGCGATGTTTATACAGTATATTGTTTCATAAACCGAAAAATTATTACTCAAATCCATTTATGTCACCCACTAAAAAAACCCACACAAAATTTTCTGTGCCCAAAGAAAATTTTTTATTTGGGGCTGTTTTGTTTACACCATCACAATGTAGCTTTAATTCAAAGAGAGGTTACAAAAACATAGGTTTATTGTTAACCAGAAAGTGTGTGGGTTCGAATTTCGGAGCCTCCCTAATTTAGTTCTCTTTTTAATAAGTTAATATAGTTTTGAATCATTTATTACTCCTATCTCATTAACAAATCACGGTTGTTTTTCAGAGTACAAATGTTTTTTTAAAGTGTAGCTGACATTACAAAAAAAAGTCTGCGGAACTACTGTAGCGAAAATGCAAGCTTATCATAGTCATTACTAGAGAACAGAAAAATTCGCGACGATTGGGCCAGCCGTCTCCAGGAGGTGTCAAACACGGTGAGTACCAATGGCTGAAGTTTTATAAACACACGTGTTTCGGATTCTAGCTTGTCCCGTAATGAATCCGCGAATTTTTCAGGTCTCTAGTCACTACTATATACATCCAATAAAATGTATGTTTGTGACAAGCCTTATTTGCAGTGGTTCATATTTAAACAAATTTTTCTTTACGACAACAAATCATGTGTTGCAGCAAATAAAGCGTTTTTACAGTGTGCTGACATTGCATAATGAAGAAAGTATTGAGGTGAATAAAAAGAATGATTCCGTATGCTGGTACTTTATTTTTATTTATACAAGAACGTCAGATGGCTTCCATGACGTAGTCAGAGCGGAGATGCATTGAGGACCGCCCTGGCAATTCCACGGCCAAATCAAGAAAAGTCGAATGACATTGTGGACAAGGCGGTGTTCAACACNTGAGGACCGCCCTGGCAATTCCACGGCCAAATCAAGAAAAGTCGAATGACATTGTGGACAAGGCGGTGTTCAACACATCTACCATGTTCGTCTCCATCATTTCCACCACGTATTTTTTGAAAAACTTCACAATTAACTTGGCAAAGGTGTTCAATATCGTTGTGGAGATCGAGTTGGTCGACTTGACATTCGCTGTGATGTCACTGCAACAAGAGAGAAAAGCTGTGGATAGGCTATTGACGGTAAATTTAGCACTTTTGAAAGCCCTCGCATTTGTAGACACCTGCAAAATTCGCATTATTATTCAAGGATAGACTGAACTGCAAGTTACTGTGCGTTTGACTGACTTCAGCCATTGGCGGGAAATTTTGTCTGGCACGCATCGTAGAACTCTTGGGCTAATAATATTAGTTCAGCGGCGGTGAGTACAATCTCTCTTAAGAAGATCAAGCATGTAGGTGACGTTGATTAACGTGCAGCTGCCATTGAAATCACGGAACATGCCCACTTGCTTATAAGACAGTGGAGTCTACCCTATCACCGAAATATAATGCGAATTTTGCACGTCTCTGCTCATTTGGAATAATAGTCAACAGATATAGTTTATTTTAGCCTTAGGCTTGAGAACCGATGAGGGTAAAGCGAGGTGAGTATGGAGCAGCGCAGGAATGAAAGGGCGGGGGAAACGGGAGATACCCGAGAAAACTCGCCGACAAGCGGCATGGTCCGGCACGATTCTCACATGCAAAAATCGGGAGGGGGGTGACCCTGCCTGGACTCGAACCCGGTTCGCATTGGTGGGAGGCGAGTAGTCTAACCACTACACCACCGCGGCCCCTATTTATTACTTGATAGATTACCGTGAGTCTAAGAGGGTTTAGTTCCAATTATTTTTGGAACTGCAAGGTTTGCTACTTAGTATGATAAAGTGCCAATTTTACTGTGGACAGCTTCTAGTCCTACTGAACGACCCAGTTGAACACTCTAAGCCCGAATCAGTGATATCAATCAGTGAAATGCACATTCACTGAAAGTCGGTTGATAAGCTACTGCTGACCGGCAAATCANAAAGTCGGTTGATAAGCTACTGCTGACCGGCAAATCAAGCAAATGAACTGGCAACAAGTGACTTATGGCAGTGCAATTCTTGACATTCAGTGGGACTCACAAATAAATCAGTGAAATTCAGCAATCATACTAATTAGTTAGCTGGCACTGATTATCGGGGGCTCAATTTTCACTGATTTGGCTGAACTCTTGCTGTTTCCGGTTTCGTGTGAAGCACGTGTGTGATCTCCTTACCCAATCTTGTTGACGTTGATTTCCAAGACCTTGGCTGTGACCGCAGAGGAGTTGGTGTAGTTGGCCTGCATGACAATGGTCGTGTTTACATTGGCGATCTCCCCAGAGGCATCGCCCGAGGCCTTCACCAACGACGCCTTCCCCACGAAGTCCAAGGCGTACTGCAAAACAACGTTCACTGAGACAAGGTTTTGCTGAATCAATTTGAGTCCATATTTGTAGCCAGATGTGTGGTATTTATACACGATATATGGGCAGCGACAGGTGTTTTTTGCGGCGGTATTTTTGGCCAGTGCAAGACTTCTATACCCTACGTCCAAAACAAAAAATTTCTTTTGTTATTGGCCGCGTGTCTACGTGAGAAGACATTTTCTTAATTTGAATGGGCCAATCGTAATAAATAAAGACCTGAAAAATTCGCGAGTTCAATGACCTATACGTTCTACTCTATTTTCGAATGCAAAATCATGCAGATATCACTGTTCATTGGTTGCTTGTTGCATTAGCGGAAGACGGTGATTCGGTCTGCATTTTACTGTGTACTTAATATAGGCTCAGAGTTGCCCAGGAGGTGTAATTTAACGGATAGACCAATAGCATTAGCAATACAAACGTACGGGGTTTTGAATTCTAGCTTGTCCCGAAATGANTATATATAGGTTAAAAACTTCCAATTCAGTTCGGGACGTTTAACAGAAATTTTTGTTAGAGTGTGGTTCGCCTCGGATAAATGTTGAGCAAATAACATATGTTCAAAGGTGGAGTGGCCAATCTCTTTTGAGAATTTCAAGCAATTAAGTGAAGTTGATTAAAGTGCAATTGCCAATGAAACCACGGACTGTGCTCACTTGTGTATAAGGCAGTGCAGTCTATCCTCTGACCGAAATATAGCGTGAATTCACGTCTCTAGCTTTATTTTATTAGAGTTCTGCTTGTTACATTACAAATGCGAATATCGATGACGAGAGACTATCACAAGGAACTTTCTTTTTAGCAACAGAAAATATATTTATGTGTAATCACAAACGTAACTCTTAAATAAAAAAAANTCACAAGGAACTTTCTTTTTAGCAACAGAAAATATATTTATGTGTAATCACAAACGTAACTCTTAAATAAAAAAAAATTAGGATTTTATCACCTATACTTTCGTATTGCTCCTGTCTGTAACCAGAATGTGCACATTTTCTTTTANAAAAAAAATTAGGATTTTATCACCTATACTTTCGTATTGCTCCTGTCTGTAACCAGAATGTGCACATTTTCTTTTAATTGACTCAATTCAACTGAATCTCTCGCAATTTTCAATTTTGCCCTCCATTAATCGCCGAAATAACGCAAGTAAAAGTTACACTCTGGCGAGATGCTTAGAGTAATTATTTTGCAGTTCTGGGTCACCTGAGTAATAGCTATAAGTTAAAACTTGAGCAAGACTTCGGTAAAGTTGGAAGTAACCATGAACGAGCTTATATCACTGCAAGTGAGAGAAAAAAAGGCGCGGGTAGTTTTGGTGTGACAACCAGAACGTTACCGTCAATTCAGNTTATATCACTGCAAGTGAGAGAAAAAAAGGCGCGGGTAGTTTTGGTGTGACAACCAGAACGTTACCGTCAATTCAGGAAAGAAGAGCGTGAAGGTGATGTTCGTGGTGTTGGCGGCACTGTCTGTAGACACGATGACGTCTCCACTCCTGGTCATGTTCTGGACGCCCTCTATCTCGCCGTCCAGCAGTTCCAGCACGAACTTGATGAGTCCCTGCAACAAGTTTGCATCAGCCCCATCTGCCGCATGTACACTCGCTTGTCGCTTTAAGGGAAACCTCACTCCGCCATATTAGATTGTTGGACTTGTTCATATTTTTAAATATAAAATGTCGGGATTACCTTAATACTTAACCAGCTATTGACTTTATACATAAGCACAGAAATAAAGGTGGAACTACGAACTCCTTTTTAGTCTCAATATTGGTTTTTTCAAATATTAGCAATATTAAAATAATCACGTAATTGAATTCCTAGGTCCCTTTTCTCGCTTGTACTGCAGTGTAAAGTCAATAGTTAGTTGGGTACAGGAATACTTTCAGAATTTTCTTTTTAAAAAAAATTAACAATTGCGAAAAACTAACAATCCAATATGAAGGAAAGGTTCCCCTTGAGGGCTGTGTAAAGGTGCCACAATGCGCATATTCCCGAAACGTATCATAAAGAAAATAGTTTGAAGTACTTAGTCTATTTCATGTGTTTATGTTTACCGGCAAGGCATCTGAATGCTGGTAAATATCATATACAACAAAATACGACACAGTCTATAGTATTGAATTTTAAAACTGGCAACTTATTTCGCAAAAACATTAGGGATGTAAACCAGAAACTCAGTTAATGTGTCAAAACTACTGCCATAAAATTAACAAATTAATATTATTCAGAACTCCATGACAGCTATTGAAATTTATGTAATATTGTAAAGGAAAAATATTTTAACAGAATTTATTAACAAGATATTTTAAGAAAATAAATCCAGTTAAAAAATAAGAAAATAGAAATTTCTTAAATATTTTTGTTGTAGAATTTTGCATAACAAAATGTTATGAACGTTATAACAGTCATCGCTGCAAATGTACTGAGGTCGTGGTTTCTATGTGTTACTACTAGAGCCACCTGATTTACGCGGAGGATAGGCTTCAACATACTTTGTGTGCACTTGCCGTCTTCAATGGACTATTGGCCGCTTGTCTTTGTGTGAAGAGAGTCTGTTGCACGAGTGAGCCAATCAGAAGTAAGTTTATCCCACGCTGACGGTCCGTGATTCGCGGGTAGACAGATTCAAATGATCTAATATCCAAAGTGGTTCTTAGCTAAAGTGTTTTGGAACACAACTTGATCTGGAATCTTTTCGCGAGACACAGGTGTCCGTAGTTGATACTGGGGGAAAAAACAATAAATTATTTTTTGAAAACTATACATTATATTGCTGTATGTGATGGGTTTTTTTTAATGAAAATACGTAGCCAACGAAACAAACCTAATCGAAATATATTAAGCAGTTCTAATTGCCTTCTTGATTTTATATTTTATATTCTCTTTCGGAAATTAATGCACAACGAGCGAGACCTTTCTAACCGACTTTGTAAAAAATCAGCACGTCTAAAATTAATGTTTACAATTGAACCCAGCACTTTTTATAACAAAGAAAAAAAATGTACGTAATTATTACTGTCATCAACAGCCTTTCACGGCTTTCGATGATTCCCACTCACGAATTTACTAAAACTGCTACCAATGGGATGATCTACGAAAATAACACACTCTCTAGACGAGATCTGTTGAGAAACACCATTTCAGAGAACTCCAAAATTGCTAAAATTGTTTTTTTCAAAGCGCTGTATCTCAAAATATACGCATCGCATACATATCTACTTAAGGGCCCTGCAATGAACCTTCTTACAGACTTCCCGCCAATAAGATAACAGGGTCACAGCTGAAGGTCCCATAGTCACACGCAGCACGACGAGAACACTGCACGCCAGTTCAGGGCTTTGCGCTTAGCGGCGGTGTCGCACTTGATGCACGTGGCAGTGTCGCCCTTATCGCTCCCGCGCTTCTCGCTCTCAAACGCGGAATATAGCTACAGTTAGGCGGAAGCCGTAAGCCCGACTAATCCTGTCGTACGACCAGTAGTTCTGAATTAGAAATTATTTATATTTCCGCAGTGTCGAGCGGCACGACAAACAGTTTTGCGGAACGAGCATGTTTGGCGGGCTTACCCTACTTACGGTAACTTAACTGCTGTTGTTGCGATGTGTTCCACGTAGCTCCGTGTTTGTCCAGGCTATGCCATTTCTGTTATGAAGTTTCCTTAGTTTTCTACGCACATAAAATAATAATGGCGTGTGGGGAGTGCACCCAGGGCAAGGCAACACCCTCCGAGTGACGGTCTTTCCAGCTGGGACCCGTAGGTGACCGTCATCCCCGAGCATTACAGAAATGAAACCCTAGAATGGAGCGGCGCTGGAATGCAAGGGTGGGGGAAACTGGAGTACCCCGAGAAAACCCGCCGGCAAGCGGCATCGTCCAGCACGATTCCCACATGCGAAAATCCGGGAGTGAGCCCGCCGAGGATCGAGCCCGGATCGCCGTGGTGGGAGGCGAGCGCCCTGGACACTACGCCACCGCTGCCCCTTTTCTACGTACAATCAACTCGATAGCATTTCGAGTTCCTGTGGACTACGACAGTCTGCTCGCAGTACTTTCACAATTTCTGAATGAACCTTTTGAAAAATCTTCTCATGTGTGTCACGTTTGGTTGTTTCGTAAATAAGCCAATTTCTGCACAAATTTTATATTTCAGTTGACGTTAACGTATCATTTGTCGTTAAATGAGACTTTCACTATTATTTTATCTATAAGTTATGTTTATTTAGTAGTCAATACGAATTAAAAAGAATGAGAGATAAAAAATACGTTTTTTTGGTAGTGACAAGTTGGCTTCTACTTTTAAGTAAAATATTATTCAATTGTTGTTTTTCCGTCATTACGTAAAATAAAAGTTTTTTTATTTTCATGTTTAAGTTTTCAGGAATGCAGTTTTGAAGGCATCGTTATGAAAACAATATTTATTTTCGATTGTCTGGCGCACAGATACGATGTGTTAGTTTCTTATTAGGCGCTCGCTTTAAAAACGTGTTTAAGTAATGTTATCATATGGCGGTAAAAAGCATAGTGAGTAGGCCGAAAGTATAATTTCAGAAGCGCTTTAGAGTAATGGTAAGGAAGCGCGAATAAGCTGTAGAGGAATTGAATCGCAGGACGGCATTTAATGCGATTTAATGCGTTTGTTTCCAAAAAAAAAAAGTTAATGGTGGCGTGGATGAGTGAAAAGAGTTCATTGGATAAAACCAGTATTTGTGACGAAAAATTGTTTGACTATTCGTATGCGTTTACCTCATATACAAAAAGTAATTCGAGTAAACTTTACTTTTAAAAAATGAGACGAACATTGTTTGTGCAGATCGATCTTTGGTTGCGTTAGACATAGATCGTACTATTCGCGCTCTACGCGTCTGCGCAAATTAATCAGTACACGTCAATTGGATTAGTAACTGTCAGTGAATAAATTTTAAACCCACGCTTACGAGACCACGAGAGTGGCTACAACGAGATGACAAAAACATTTTCAGTGTAACAATTTGGATTTACAATACGTTTATAGACTAAGCCAGCCTCTAAGTAGACGTACAGGAGAGAGAACTAGAACACGTGTTGGGTGTTGACGAAGAGCGCAGATTTGACGTTAAAGCACTACGAGTTATGAGCATAAACTGGTAAGCGGCAATATAATTTTTCCCTTGTAAGATAAAAATGTTGACAGTGGGGAAATTTAGTCGGACTATTGCGTTTTACAACGTTGCACATCCTGTACACGGTGCTGCATGACACTAAAAAAACTTAAATGATTTCTAACTGAAATCTTTGGATCGTGCTACAGTTTTCGTCTTGCTGACGTCAGAAGCGTCTTTTATATGATGGGCTGTTCGGTTTCGATAGCAGAGCCGCAGGCACCGTGTCGTTGTCTGAGCCACGTGGTTCCAGTACCACACGCACGCACTTCATGACAACAAACCGAGTAATATTGGCAAGTAATACAGTGACTGAGTCAGCACATATACGGCTCGTCTTGTCTCTAGATACGCCCCCCCTGGGGCCTTCACCTTGTANTCATCTTGTCTCTAGATACGCCCCTCCTCTGGGGCCTTCATCTTGTCTCTAGATACGCCCCTCCTCTGGGGCCTTCACCTTGTCTCTAGATACGCCCCTTCTCTGGGGCCTTCAAGTCTTTTTTCTGCCCATTTCTGATACGATGGTGTAACTTCCATTCTCGCTCCCCACATTCCTCAGTATTTCAAGTTTAAACTCATACAGTTTAACAAAAAGAACTTCTTCAAACGTTGATGAAGGGCAAGCTCTTTTAACATTAAAGAACCTACTGCTACCACACCCCGCTTTAAAAAAAGTCACTTTGCGATCTGAGCACTTGGCTCATGGCTGATGTTTGTGAACCTACCACTTTGTAGGTGTCGGTGACGTTGTCCATGCTGTAGGGGTCGACGTAGAAACCCAGGGCGTTAGACTTAACGGCGGCTATCACGACGTCAGCCAAAGTGTTATAGTAAGTGGTGGTGGCGGTAGTGGCCACGCTGCAACAAAACATCCATAAACACTAACAAAATAACACACATGAACTGTCTATAATCGACTATATAAAAACTATGAGATCAGATAATGTTTTTCAACAATATTCTCCTAGAAATACAGTATTTTAAAACAATTAAACTTTTATTAAAATGTTTCATCAATAAAACACTTTAACATTTTTTTTTCAGTGTACTTCCTAAACAGCAATGGACGTTTTTAACATATACATAGTATGTTACATTTATCATGACAGGCTGCAAATATAGAAATCCTGCTATACACACCTGGGAACTTCTTTACGCATTTAAACCTTTCCTAGACAACTGTAGGAAAAGTGCCCTGGCTTGGTGGAGGAAAACATTTACCATTCGTGCGTTTTACCAGTCTACGTAGACAATGATGTGATAAATTTGCGAAAAAATGCTAAGAGTTTTTGAGTTGAGATATTTGGACAGCCCTTAACAACGAGGTCTTGTTTAAAGTCGATTGTGGTGAAATTAGGTGAGAATGGAACAACGTGGAATGCAAGCGAGGGAAACGGAATATTCCCGAGAAAACCCAACGACCAGCAGCATCATCAAGCACGATTCCCAAGTGCGAAATCTGGGCGTTGCCCCGCCGGGAATAAAACCCGGTTCGCCTAGATGGAAGGCGAGTAGTCTGACCACTACACCACCGTGGCCCCTGTATTTCGAAGAAATTGCAAAATACCACTCGTATGACGTTTGTAAACACTTTAACTTGGAACCAAACTTTGAGATAAAAAGAAACAACCTATTGAAATTTGCACGAATTAAAATTTTTAGTCCAAAATGTCAAATTAAGGCTCGGCTTCACGCATTACGCAGGCATTCTTCGTTTTCGTCTCATAATTTAAGTCTCAGAGGTGCAATTGCAAATGTCTTATTTTAGAAAAAATATAATTTACTAGTTTTGTAATATTTTTGTATCTAATTTTTATTTTGTGTTACTTCCTGCTCGCAAAAAGGTAGGAACTTATCGATAAAATATAAACATGTTCCTGACTTTTCTCAAGCAGATAACACACAATTAAAATAACGCACAAAAATATTAAACTACTCGGAAAGGGTAAATTTTCTATAATCGTAAATTGCCAGTTATAACTATGAATTCGAAATTATGACGCGAAAACGAAGAATTTGTGCAAAGGGGGTGACGACGAGCCTTAAGGATTCTGGGCAGTCAGCGAGATCACTCTGGCCCATATCCACTCTACGTTAAGGCTGTTGCCTGCTTGACAATTTGCTATAGGGAAATAAATACATGTTAATGAAATTTTTTTTTTGCCTTCCTGTTAAAGATAGATATATAAAACCGCGGACATGTTTGAGTAGAATAATACGTACTTCTTTGCAAAAGAAGCCTTTTGTAATATCAATGTACAGCATGTTTCCCGAAAATATCAGAAACCTTAATAATTAAATTAAAAAATTACTTGAAAATTGCATCGAGAATATAATTTATAACATTTAGATTTTCATTTCAAGTTTATATCTTCAAAACTGGCTTCCAAAAGACGAGTTTCATTAACATGTATTCCCCTATAGAAAATTTTGAACGACGTAACAGCCTTAATAAGTTGAGGTGTGCAGTGCAAACGGGCCTGAGGAGAAGGTGAGACGTACCTGGGGCCTGCCAGGCACGCTAGGCCGGCGACTACTGCGAGGACGTACATGCTCTTCATGTCTGCTGATCGCTGATGTCTGAAGTACGGAGCCTGGACGCCAAGCACTGTAGTATTTATACCGTCCCACCCTCCGTGTCTCGGCGTTGTTTGGACAGGTGTGGTCTCGTGCGGGCGTGTTGCATCTCTCCGTCGCAGATGACGTTTGTCTCCGCTCTGCAGTTGGGACGACACAGCTGCGCTCACACTCCGCCTCAGCTGTAGGCCTAGGTAACATGTCTTCAGCAGTGACTGAGCGGTTAGACTGCTTGCCTCCCACCCTGGCAGGATCACTCCCGGATCTCTGCGAGTAGGAATCGCGCCGGATGATGCCTCTGATCGGTGGGTTATCTCGAGGATCTTCCGTTTACCCCCGCCCCTTGCACTCCGGCGCTGCTCCACACTCACCTCGCTCCATCCTCATCGGCTCTCAAGATCTCGATGTTAATAACCGCCCAAATACCCTCACTCACAATCTCACTCACGATCATGACTGCTGTCGTCAAATCTGGTCGGTACAGTTTAACAACTCAAGTGAAACCCTGGGAAATATATATGAAACACAAACTTTTTCTCCATTTCCCACACCTAGGGGCAGTGATATTTCGCGAAAAGATTTCGAGACAAGATACAGTCCAAAGCACTGTAGGGATATCAAGCTTCTTTGATTGGCTAAAAAAAAAGTTCTGGCCCGTGTTAACCATTTGCGCACGAATCACGAAGGTTCAGTTTCGGAGTTACCCAGTCCTGAGTGGCTTGGTCAAAGACGGACATGGCACCAGCAGCCAATGGAGGTACAACAACAGTTGAGGTGTGTTATAGTTTTGAAGTCTACTGTGTCCTCCGATTTTTACGCGAAAAGTCACTGGCCCTGGTTATAAGTAACCGTGACTGTACTACAGAAGTGAAATGGCGTGGCAGTTACTGCTATGTGTGCACGCCGAGTCGCTGGTTGGCTGCACGAGACTGTGAAAGTGGATCTCTTTTCTGATTAGCTACCCGAGCGCTGCGAAATATTCCCAGCCGACTGGGTTGCAGTCTGTCGAGTAAGTTACCTGCCGTTGTGGCGCTACGCCGCGTCGCTAACCGGCGACGCCATTTTACTAGCGAGTGTGGCTACAACTCGCGGCCATAAGCTGATGTATGTTTCACTTCCGCACATTTATTCACCCTGTGCCTACGTCTTCAAGGTGTGAAGTGTAACTCAAACACCTTCAACACTCTGAGGTGAGAGCGTACTTACTGTCAGTAAAGAAAACCTAGAAGACAATGGTCTACGCATGCCACAACAAGTGCACCACTTCTACTGGTTTGTGCATTTCACATTGCCAGCGTACTATTGGTTCGTATTACACCCCGCATGCTTACCATATTTACAAGATCCTATCGGCTTGGCGTCAGTCAATGAGCAAGCGAGCTGTGTCCCAATTACAGTGGGTTGTCGTGTGTTATACGTAGGGCCGCTGATTTTTTATGAATAAATCGGAACACACAGTAGTTTTCAATGCCATATATACACATCGGGTGTTGACATACCTCCATTGGCTGCTGGTGTCGTTTCCGCATTTGACCGAGCCACTTTAGGATTCCGTAACTCCGACACTGTATCTTCGTGATTCGTGCGCAAGCAGTTGACACGGTCCAGAACATGCTGCGTCCAATCAAAAAAGCTGGAAGACTCTACACAGTGTACTGAACTGCATCTTGTCTCAAAATATTTTCGCGAAATAACACTGCTCTACTCATACGATATACAGTACATCGTGTTCATTTTGGTAAATAAAACAGAATTAATTACGTTTTTGTTTTGCTCACGAAAATTACAACTTTTGTATCGCAGTGTTCATATAAGATCATCATAAAAACTGGCGAAGCGATGGAAGCATACCCGTGCGAGTTTTCTCTTCAAGGGTAGACCAATCATCACACAATCGTTGCCAGAGGTAGACTCGGGCAAAGTCCTCGATGTGATAACGGAAGTCAGCACTGCAACCACTCATATAGTCGTTCGCAGTTAATTGAGCACTTTTGAAAGCCCTGCTTGGGATCTACTTTTATACACTTTTGTAACCTTCCGCTTTATGTAAATATAACATTGCCAAGGGTCCCATCACGTTATTCATGCGTTACCCAAGTGAAACCGTGGAATTTTTCAGAACGTAAATATGGCACTAATATGCTTTTTCTTATTTTAACCATAGACTAAAGATGAGGTAGGACGATTCTGCGTCTTCTGCATATGTACCCAACATTAACCTACCCTAAATCAACACAACTGTCAGAGTCAAAGTCACACGGTCAACGATGATGAAGGTGTTAGTTAATATCTTAATTGTTAAATGACAGGCACTATTAACATAATAAAATAATTTAGCTAATTTAATTTAATCACACTGCGTTACATGTTGGTTAGAGGAAATTTGCAGACATCTGAAAGCACTTGTTTACCAATCAGTGTTCTAACCTCAAATCCAATCCACGTCGTTTTCGCCAGGCGTGTTGGCTGAAAAGTACTTCAATGTTAGGACACGGGAACTACTTGTGCGCAGACAGCGAGATCGGTCTACCTGTTCTTTAGTCACGTTCAGTCACCGTATCGACGATCGTGGACACGTTACACGCGAATAAGACCTGTGACCGATACTGTACACAGCAAGGTATCAGTTCCTCCGTTCTTTGAGAGTCTCACTTGCGGATAATTTGATTCGCGCAATGTTCAACGCCTCTTTGGCATCAGCGGTGAATACTAACATCACCGTGCACGCAACAAGTTGTCCACTGGCTGCAAGACAAGTGCTCAACACAAGTACAGCACATGCCAAAAATTACGAGATTGCAACACTTGAACTTGGAAACTAATGTATGAACGAAAGGACTAGAGATTATAAAGTTATAAATACTAACTTGAGTGGTCGTAAAAATAAACGCCACACTCGAAATACAACTTCAAGTCTTAGTAACTATTTTTATCAATTCGTTGCCAACTTAAATGGGAATCCGCAAGTGAGTGTGCAATGTAGTTTATGGGCAGTGATATTTTTCAAAGGTTTATTTCAAAAGTACTTACTTTACCATTAACAACTTTTTTACACTATTGCGAACTAAGAAGGTGTGTGCATCACTTCAGTTCAGATAATTCTTTCAAACTAATTTACTACACGTTAACCAATTAGGTGAGTGGTTGGAAAATGAACCATCCTGATTTTTTGGCTCGTGTTCGACTGATGTTTCATGAAAAGAAGAATTAATTTGTATTACTGATTGTTTAGACTCAGCGAGATAACCGCGGAACCGAAATAAAACTTTCGCTAGCAGAAAATTCAGAAAAACCTACAACGGAATTTACGGGAAAAATCTTCGAAACTTTCAGAAAATCCGTTATTACCCCCTCCATCTTCATTATGAACTCTTAAAAAGAACTGTGGCTTAAGGCTTTCATTCCAACATTAATTTATAATTTCTAGTGCTGCAAATTAGAAATATTTTTGATGCGTGCTGTACTTAAGCTGGCACAGTACTTGAGTTGTTTACAAGGATCAATAAACTGGAGGCTTTGTGTTCGGTGACAGAAATATGAACCAGTCATAGCGTAGAGAATTAGTTACCCACAGGGAATATCATTGGACTCTGAGACTTGCAGAGTACAGTAACGGTAAAATATAATCTTTGTTTGCAGCATGTAGATAATTGTCTACAATGGGCATGAAAGGGTTAACCACCAGTTTGGATAATCGTATTCTAAATCGAGCCCCTTCTTTTCCCAAATAAAAAAAATTCTATCTATGCCACTGACTTGATCAATACAGGTTTTTATCCATGGGCGCCCATAAATAAGAGAACATTGCAAAACGGTGAACTACGAGATGTGAACCGACGCGAAAATTTAGACTTGGCATTGACATTTTAGTCTTGAAGGAGTGTCTGGTTTGAAGGTTAATATTTGCAGTAGGTTGACAGAAGAAGCTGCTGTGTTTAATTGCTGCTGTAACGGTTCCTGCACGAACATATGGGCGTCGTGTTTTCCAACGGTATTGACATCTTTCAGCGGAGCGTGGCGGCAGACAAAGTAAACTGCCTCGGTACTTTCAAACCAGAAGTAACTGCACGGGGATGTCAAAGTTCACGTCAGCTACCGAGTGACTTGACGTCAAGAAGATATTTGGTATATAAGCTGCAAACGCCGAATTAGTAAGGCACATGGAAAGGCATTGTGGAGCGAGAATCCCGAAACATTAAATTAAGAACATAATTTGAAGTACTTAATATATTTTGATTGGTTTAGATTTATTGACAAGTCATTTGAATGCTGGTAACTAACATATACAGCCATAACCGATAAATTTCATAGCTTTTGATTGTTAAAATGTTATAGTTTTGCGAAAAATTATTTAATATGCGAAAACAATTATTTTGAAATTAACAAAATAATATTATCTACAACTATATAATATTGGAAGTTACACATCTTGAAGAAAAGGGCTGTTTACAAAAACTTTAGAGGCGCATTCAAGACGATGAAATTATTTTTAAATTAGAATTTTTAATGTTTTGTTATTAATTGCTAAAAATTGAAATGTTATAAATAAAAAAATAATTTTTAATGTATACTGATTTTTTTAGTTTATATATATAATTATTATTCAAAAAAGAGTCAATAATTCTTTTATCCGGAAACTACTGCTGAATGTGATGGTTTTGTTAATTCAAAAATACAGGCAATGAAAGAAACCCCATAGAAATATATTAAGTAGTAAAGATGTTGCTCTTTATTTTATGTTTCGGGGGACTAGGGCACTGAGAGACATTTCCATGCGCCTTAATATAGACCAACTTGAGCTAACTATGTAGGCAGATGACACGTGTAAGAAAGCTGACGGCAAGGTAACAGGCTGACAGGACACAACCAGCAGGGAAATGAATGTACCGGAGTCGAGATGTATAAACTGTGGGAAATAACAATAGTAGAAGTGGTAATAGTCAGGAAAAAAAACATCCTGTAATGTCCGCCACGTTACCCGCGTGCGGCAAGCAAGACTCAGCTGGGCATCGAACACACGCAGGCAGGTAGGACCTGACATCTCGTCCACAGAGGGGTTATTACGATACATTCGAGGTTCCTTCCAACTTTTCTCAAGCCCTGCTTAAGTTCTACTTCCAGGATATCCCTCCGCCTCATGCGAACAAGGCTTAACTAAGTATAGAAATTACACCAGAGGGACGACGCACCGCATTCCTGCGCACTCAGTGTAATAATATTCTGCATGAGAACTATTTCTTACTAGGCACTACCAACACACCTATTTTCTCCCTGTATTAATTCATATTAATTATAAATAAAATATTGTGATTTATAGATAAGCAATAAAACGATTAATTTAACCAAACATGAAATAATTTTATGATAACACAAATATAACAGACTTGTGATACGCGATATATTTAGTAAACAAGCAAACACGTAATACATGGAGTGAATTTTCAAAGGTTTGATTCAAAATGTGTGAAGAAACCACGGATAGATTATAGATAGCGCCAGTGACGTTTCGCGTAAAAATCGGAGCACACAGTAGACTTCAATACTATACACACACCTCCGCTGTTGTTATACCTCCATTGGCTGCTGGTGCCGTGTCCGTCTTTGACCAAGCCACTCAGGACTAAGTAACTCCGACACTGAACCTTCGTTATTCGTGCGCAAATGGTTAACACGGGCCAGGGCCTTTTTTTATCCAATCAAAGAAGCTTGATGCCCCTACAGTTCTTTGGACTGTATCTTGTCTCGAAATCTTTTCGCGAAATATCACTGCATCTAGCTATAGATCGGGGCAAGTTGCTCAGACAGCAGGGTGGGGAAGTAATCAGACGTGGCCTGTAGTAAGGAACCACCTCAGCATTCACCAGGAGAGATTCAGGAAACCATGGAAAACCGAAATCAGGATGTCCGGACTGCACTGTTAGAAAAATGTCCGTATAATTACGGGAAATGCCGTTTTCACATTATCCAGAAATTTGCGTTAAATTGCGGTCTCTTCGTTCTTTTCAATAATGCTCACTCCATAAATTTCACATAAATCTCCGTAAATTCACGGAACGTATCAACAAACCTGCAAGTATTTTTTTTTAATCTGCTCTTAAAAAAAGGAGCAACAAAAAATAGTTTCACTTTAACTCTGCGTATAAAAATGAATATAAAAAATTTAAAAAAAAATAATAGTCCAACACTTTTTACGCTCACTTACCCCGCTTTTACATAAATTATTGTTGTAAATTCCAGATTTATACACAAGTATGCATATATCTCTTATTATTTAGTCACGTTTGAGTGTGCGCGATTTTTTTTTCTTCGTGTATTTCACTTTGTATAACAGAGAAATTAAAAAAAGTTAGAATACTTTGTTTTGTAGTGTTGTTGAACGCGGATCGAAAAATTAACACTCAATAACTTGAACAACTCACCTACCTCACCTTTACACGAAGTAGGTATTTCGTAAACGTGGATTTTACATGAAAGTAACGAACGGGTCTGCCTTAGTTTCAAGTCGTGTTAGAGAGCGCTTGCTATATTTGCGGTTTATAAAACGAGATTACGAAGACATGTGCGTGTTTCGCTGTGTATACAGAAGGTTTTGTCCTGCAGCGGAATTTGAACAAGACTCAACAAATTGGCACTCCATGAGTGGTTACGCCACTCACCTACTACTATTTTACAATAAATGGACCCTAGTATTGGATGGATGGTATCATCTGCATTGTTAGTGTCTCAAAATCGAAGTCGTAAGAATACGGAGAGCTTCTGTATGTTATACTTACGGAGCTCATTTCCGTTATTTGTCATTACGGAGTGCCTTTCCGTAAGTTAACTCCATATTTCCGTAAAAGTTTCCGTAAATCTACAGAAGTTTGGGGATCTAACCTGGTTCCTCCCTAACGCGAGGCAGTAGTTTATCACTGTGCCACCTCGCTGTTACTGCGTGCAGCCGGGACCAGTGATTTGACTAAAATACCAGGTCAGGGAATGCAATAATTTTTAACGCTTTTTAACTTATATGTGCATTCTTTTAAATATAAATTCTTTTTAAAACTAATTTAAAAGTTTTTAATCGCAAAATTTTATGTCAGCTGACTTGTTTTTACGTAATTCATAACCTTAAAAATGAAACCAATTTTAATTTTTAATTCGACTAACGGCTCGCCTACATTAATTCGTATTTTCTGATAACCAAGGCGCTCAAATAAACACTCTACTGGCTATCAATAAAACTGATATCAAAATATAAATTTACGAACAGTTTCCACAAAAAGAAACTTTCCTTTTGTTATTTTAAAACTAACTTGCATGTACTTATTTCGGTTACGCGATATCAGACTCTTGCTTTGCTATAAGTCGTCCGTCGAGCAGGTAAATTATACTTATCTTTGAAACCCCTATACGCCGAAGGTTAGTTGGATAGCACATTGATCCCTGCTCGTCCAACTTCGTCTAGGTTCAGAACTCAATTATTTCTTCAAGAGTCAGGGATAATTCTATTGAGGAATAATATCGTGAATCTTTCTTGTTGAAACAGGCGAGATAATCTCCCGTGATAATCAGCAGGTGTTCGCAGTATCCCAATCTAATAAGTCAAGTCCCTATTATTAATCTCAGAAGTCGGCAGCTTAGTGTAATTTCCCTGCGTTGCATGGAATAATGCTAACTTGCTCTTCCCTGTTCGTTCCCTTATCCTCGATGCATCCTGGTTACCGCCAAGGCAGGAGGGGGCCGCGGTGGTGTAGTGAACAGACTACTCGCCTCTCACCAAGGGGAACCGGTTTCGTTTCCCGGCGAGGTTGCTCCCGGATGTTCGCATGTGGTAGCCGTGGCGGACGACACCACTGGTCGGCAGGTTTTGTCCGGGATCTCCCGTTTCCCCCGCCCTTTCATTCCGGCGCTGCTCCATCCTCACCTCGGTTCACTCATCGACTGTCAAGACCTCGCTGTTAAGAGCCGCCCGAACCTCTTCACTCGCTTTCTCGCCAAGGAAGGAGTCTTTAGTCTGTTCGCGGTTCCTTCACCCTTTCTGAATCCAACCTTTGAAAATATGTCCCATGGATGGCGTGTTTGGTTGGGTCCTATGTATCACGAGCGTTTTATACTTATGTAAACACAAAAGTGCGTTATTTTTGATGAAACATAATTTTACTTATGTTTTATTTACAAATTATAATATTTAATTTATAATTAATGTAAATAACAATCAATGAGAAAAATGTGAGTTGGTAATACCTAGTAAGAAATAGTTTTTATGCAAAACACTATTAAACTGAGTGCGCACGAATTGGTGCGTTGTCTGTTTGGTGTAAATTTCTGGCGGTTAAGCCGTGTTTGCGTGATACGGAGAAATACCTTGGAAGCAGAACTTTGGCAGGGCTTCAGAAAAGTTGGAAGTGACCATGGATGGAATGTATCAGTGCGGTCGCTTTATACTTCGATGTTATCGCGGAACCTCGCCAGATGTCGGGGAAGGCCAGAACATTTCGACTGCATCCATACAAGCCTAGCAAGCTAGGCTACCAACACGACACTCGAGTGTTGTGCGTTGCGGTACATACAGTTGCAGGGACACGACTCGAAGCTCACAACGACGAGAAGAGTCCGTTGACTTCCTAAGGCGAAGATCTTTCATGACTTTCGATGAGTCCCACTCAACAACGTTAATTAAGAGGGAGGAGAACCGATCCACCAATTACGTTCACTACTGAATAAAAGGACAAATAACAGAGTCCAAAATTTGGCAACTTGTTTGGAATTGGAAATAAAGTTGTAGTCTCATCATGACTGTCGATTTTCTCACAGACGGGTTTTTCCCAAAAAATGTCGCAGCCTCATTCACGTAAGCAAATCTCCTAGTAGTTGGAATCATCAAGGGCGTTCAATTGTCCGAAATCAATTACCGTTTACAAAAGTACTCATTTTTATACAGAATGTTTTTTTAATGAGTTTTACAAGTTTGATGACTATTAGCTCAGAAACGGTCTTGGAGAGATGCGCATTATGTTAAGATGTTCACACACACACCTAATTTTTGTAGACACGTAACAATGCTGTGTCTGCTCGTGCAGGTTGGTATGCGAAGAAAATGGCCACCCCAAATCAGATGGCACAGTGCGTCGAATGGTTTATAGAAACCATATCCAACGCGCAGGTCCAGCGGAAGTTCCGGGCACAGGAGGTTCAAGGAGACCGGAAGTGTCCTGAGGAGGAAGAGTCCTGGATGACTGAGCACGAGTGCTGCAGATGTGGTACGGGTGCAACAGGCATTTCCCTGGAACCCCACGTCAACGTGCTTCCTTACAGTCGCAGCTACCCACGGCCACGATGCATAGAGACTGAAGCTGCATGCCCACAGCCTGCAGCTACAGCACGGCGCTCCAACCTGATCGCTCTCGAGATGCTGGTCGCATAGACCACGGTACAGGCACAGAGTAAACAAGAATACAGAGGTCCAGCCGCACACGCCAGCAAATTCGCGTCACC
Organism: Clitarchus hookeri; assembly: GCA_002778355.1. Lineage (NCBI taxonomy): Eukaryota > Metazoa > Arthropoda > Insecta > Phasmatodea > Phasmatidae > Clitarchus > Clitarchus hookeri. Next base: position 190,025 of record NQII01004310.1, on the reverse strand, counting down.
GGCCAGCGACATCTCGGTACGCCGTTCGCCAATCAGCGTCTGGTAACTTACTTGTCAGCCTGCAGCCCAGCCAACGGTGAACACTCCACAGCATGAAGTAGCCAACGAGACGCAAGCCCCGTTCTCTGAACTTCGCGCGGCCAATCAGAGAACGGGTACGGCCACGTCAAAGGTACCGCCACGCAATTCCGTCTCCGTGTACTTATCTACTCTGCGGCCCAGACTTTCTGAAGGGGGTGATGTTCACGGATGAAGCCCCTGTAGTCGCGTGAGGGTTTGGAGCTCGGAGAACCCCCTCTTCANTCTGAAGGGGGTGATGTTCACGGATGAAGCCCCTGTAGTCGCGTGAGGGTTTGGAGCTCGGAGAACCCCCTCTTCAGCGTGGAAATTATGCGAGACAGTCCTAAGGTCAACGTATGGTGTGGTCTGCTTCATGACCGTGTTGTGGGACGCGGTTTACTTACAGCTTCCTTAGTAATCTCTGCTGTTCACCTGGACACGTTGGAACAGTCTGCACTTCCACAGGCTGAAGACATGTAACCTGACGTCATGCCTCAGCACAGGGTGGTACTCTGCCTCACAGGCCACTTTGGACTTTGTTAAGGCAACCACTTTGGACGACAAATTGCCTCGTCGTTGGATTTGCAGATGAGAGTCGGTCTCCTGGCCCCCGAGGTCACCAGGCATTACCCCCCTCCCCCCTGCAGTTCTTCCAATGAGTTTTGTGCAATCTAAACTTGAAACCGTGAGATTTGAGTCAAACCAGTGAAAACCAGTGATAATTGAGCAACTGATATAATCAGTGCCAGATAACGAATATATTTATTTGTGAGTTCCAACTGTATGTCAATAATTTCACTGCTCTGAATCACTTGTTCTCAGATAATTTGCTTTATTCGCCGGTCAGCAGTAGCTTATAANTGTCAATAATTTCACTGCTCTGAATCACTTGTTCTCAGATAATTTGCTTTATTCGCCGGTCAGCAGTAGCTTATAACCTGACTTTCAGTGAATGTTATTTCACTGATTGATATCACTGATCTGGATCTAGAGAGTGGTACCACCGCAGCGATCACACAGGTTCATGTGGACTTCCTTGACCGGGCGTGGAAGGAAGTGGAAGATCATCTCTACATCCTGCGTGCTACATATGGAACAGGCATCGAGCCCTGTTAACCCTTTCCAACCCACTTCACTTTACGGTTTCANTGTCAATAATTTCACTGCTCTGAATCACTTGTTCTCAGATAATTTGCTTTATTCGCCGGTCAGCAGTAGCTTATAAACTGGCTTTCAGTGAATGTTATTTCACTGATTGATATCACTGATCTGGATCTAGAGAGTGGTACCACCGCAGCGATCACACAGGTTCATGTGGACTTCCTTGACCGGGCGTGGAAGGAAGTGGAAGATCGTCTCTGNGGGCGTGGAAGGAAGTGGAAGATCATCTCTACATCCTGCGTGCTACATATGGAACAGGCATCGAGCCCTGTTAACCCTTTCCAACCCACTTCACTTTACGGTTTCAGGTGTAGCAGAAAAGACATTTTATGATGCGTGATATACTTAGATCGACACAGCGCTTGTTTCGTTGTCACAGCCAATAATCTGTAGGCTGTATATTTGGCTACAGTCATATGAACCAATAATAACCTGGAAAAGTAATACCGTTTGCAAATCATTAACCCACAGGTAAGGTCATTGGTCATTTAGTTTCACAGTGTACAGTGAAGACCAAAACTTACCTACACGTGCGTAATGTACAGTTGTGTACACAGGAGTCTGAGTGGGTTAAGAGCCTACCAAAACTTTAGCTGTGTGGGAAAATGTTTCAAATAAATTGTTCCTCTCTAACCTTCACCGTTTCCGAGCTAGGGCCACCAAAGTTGTAAACATCATTTTGGGACCTTCTATATTTCATTACTAGTCTTATAAAAAAATTTGAAAAATATGTAAATTAATTTTTTTTAATAATAGTACTATGGTACTTTTCGTTTTTTTTCTACAAAAATTATTCAAAGTGGTACAAAAGTAACATATTTCCTTTAAATTAAAATTTTTTATTTAATTAATACCGTAAACATATATCTTTGTAAAGTTCGCTTAAGTTTCCCATTTAAGTTTTTCGACAAAATTCATATGTAAAAGCATATTCATAGAAGAGTCAAAAATTATATTTCAAAGAAATTTCATAGCATTTCTAATGTGACAGAGAAAGATAAGATTCAGCTGTACTATACGTTAAAATAGAATACGAATTTGTCTTCTTTATCTCATATTTCTGTAAGTTTTCGCTTGTTTCCAAACGAAACTGTCCTTCATTCTTTTTCTGGATTCACCCACCATTCTCCTCCCTCTTCATTTCTCGTCATTTAGCCATTTTTTATAATCGCTAGTACTGAAGTCAGCAAGTGTCGCCAACATACCAGACAACGTCAAGTGGTTAATGGGCCGCTCGCTGTTTGTTATACATCTCGTGATGGATACCAATAAATCTATGTCGACCAGCTAACTCTAAACTGCCAGAATGAAGAAGTATGTACTGTAAAGATTCCATCCCAGTGACTTTACATGTAAGTAGGGCCCACCTGTTGTTGCGCAAAAATATTTACGTGGAGGCTAAACTTCGACTTCGTATGTACACACTTGCAAATTGACTATTGGCCGCATGTCTGTGCGAGAAGATACTTTATACTCGTCTGGGCCAATCAGAATTAAGTTATTCCGACACTGAACGTCGGTGATTGGCTGGCACACCTAAGGCGCGTAAGGGTTGACATCCTCCAACCACGAAATTAATTTCTGAACTAGTGTGTTTTGCAGTACAACTAGTAGCGGAACCTTTACTTATAGGATGTTCATTGTAAATTGAGCAATTTTGTAAGTCATTTTTAATATCCAATTTTCTCCTCAGTTTGTACTATCTCACCATATGTAACATCTACGTTGCAATGACCCAGTGTCTTTATTCCGGCATCAGTCAAGTGAAAGCTACGTCACATTGTCCTGTACCTACATGTGTTACTAATATGCAAGTCCGTACCGTAATATGTACAAAGCAAGAAAAAATAAAAATTGATTCGTCATAAATTAAAACAATACACTCGCAATACAACGTTGAGAGTTTGAATTATTTTTTTATAATTCACTGCTGACTTTACTGGGAGTGAGTGAGTAAGAGTGTGTGTGAGTGAGTGAAGAGATTTGGGTGGCTCTTAACATCGAGGTCTTGAGAGCCGATGAGGGTGAAGCGAGGTGAGTATGGAGCAGCGCCGCAAGGAAATGGTGGGGCAAACGGGAGATCCCCGAGAAAACCCGCCTACCAGTGGCTTCG
>NQII01004310.1:173149-186642 GCA_002778355.1 Clitarchus hookeri | reverse complement strand
ATTGGCGGGAATGGGTGGCTTCTGTGTCAGAGTTTTGAGATATGTGCTACAGACTCTGTCTCTCTTTATAGAATAGTCTGGGGAATCATCGTGACCAGTAAGAGACAGTCTCACGTAACGCATTATTAAAGTGAGTCACGAACACGATGCGTTGTCCCTATGGTGTAATTTTCAAGACTTAGTTAAGTTTTGTTTGCATATGGCGGAGGAATATCAGTCTCCGAGTCCCAACATTAGGCTTGCTTTATGCCAATACGACCGAGATGAACGACGTGGGTTGGGTTCAAGGTTAGAACACTGCTCAGTTAAGCAGGTACTTGGAGACGTTTGCATTCTCGCTCTCGCCTGTTTTCAATGCACTCAGATTAAATCTAAATGGTAAAAGAACTTTATTCACATGAAGGGATTGTCTTTTGATAACTAAGATAAAAGAGAGTGGATAGACTTCGGTGGCTCTTAACAACGCGGTCGTGAGAGCGTTAAGATAAAAACAAACGCTTTCATTTCCCTTGACCATATGACTTTGACAGTTGTATCGGAGTGGGGTAGGTCAATGTTGGGTAAATGCGCAGAAGACGAACATTGAAACTACCGCATCTTTATGTCTGCAACAGCGTCGCGACTGACGTTCAGGGACTAATCTTTCACTGACTGAGATGTGCTGTTCGTTGTTAACGATTCCTTCCTCGTTGCCATTATAGCAATAGTTTGTTCATTTTTGAATGAGGAGATTTGAAAGCTCTCATTAACATCCTATTGAGTACGTTTTGTANGATAGCAATAGTTTGTTCATTTTTGAATGAGGAGATTTGAAAGCTCTCATTAACATCCTATTGAGTACGTTTTGTAGTCTTCCGCCATATTTACCAATTGCGATAGTATGTGGATCTGGTAAAGCCGTGATATTGGTAGTAACGTGAATACCTTGATTATTTCTAAGCCAACTATTACTTTAATGTGTGTAAAGTAAAAAACAAACGTTGAACACTGACTTACATGTGGGAAATGACATTCTTGATAAAGGAACTGGATCATAGAGCTCATTTTTCTAAGTAACTGCCAATATTATACTTCTGTTTCTGTTTCCATCGAAACACGTGTACGTATGCAAGAGAGTTTGTTCCGATGTTTATATAAAACTGCTTAATTTACCGCGAGTTATTCATTAAATTTTCTTTTGTTAGTGCAAGTAACAAATAAAATGTTCTAGTACACATACAAAAATTAATCACAACTGTTAAGTGAAGAGAGTAATGGGGTCAACTTATTTCAAGCAACTTAGGTTGAAACGTAAGGCACAATACCAAATACAAGTTTTCATAAACGTGTATCGAGGCCCTTCCATTCTCCCTTCAATGAGTGCATGTGCTTGCACAAGAATCGTGCCGTGTTTTTAGCCGTTGACGTCAACAGAACTACAGACCAGCTAAGTAAAGAGAGGTGAAATGGGCGTGACGTGGGCATACCCATTCTGTGAGTGGCTGCGCGAGGCTCTGGGAACGGGCCTAGTATCCGATTGGCTACTGCATGCCGCGAAACATTCCCTATTGGCTGGCCTGCCAACTGGTGAGTAATTTGTCAGCAGGACCACCTGTTTTTTTCGCGAAAAGATTCCACTGCTAGTTGTACTGCAAAACGCGCTAGTTCACAACCTATTTCCTGGTTTGATGATTTCAACTCCCACGCGTCAATGGTGTCTGCCAGCCGAGCACCGACGTTCAGTGTCGAGGTAGTTTAATGCTGATTGGGCCAGTCTACGGTCCATTCACGGTTACTTCCAACGTTTCTGAAGCCCTGCTAAAGATCTACTTCCAGGATATTCCTCCGCCTAATGCAAACAAAGGTTAACCAAGTATAGAAAATTACACCAAAGGGACAGTGCACTGCATTCGTGCGCACTCAGTGTAACATTATTTTGCATAGGAACTATTTATTACTACGTATTACCAACACACATATTTTCTCACTGTTTTATTTATATAAATTAATAAAATATAAGTAATTTTTTTTTTAAATAAAAAATGAGGTACTTTAAGTTAACACGTGAATAAAACGCTTATAACCAGAGACCTGAAAAATTCGCTAATTCATTTTGAGACATGATATAATTCAAAACACGTGTGTTGATATAACTTTAGCTATTGGTGCACACGGTGTTTGACACCTCTTGGAGAACGCNTAATTCAAAACACGTGTGTTGATATAACTTTAGCTATTGGTGCACACGGTGTTTGACACCTCTTGGAGAACGCTGGACCAATCGCCGCCTTCCACTGTGACGGCAGACGACCAATGTGCATTTAATATCGGCGTATTTGTACATAAGACTGTATGGTCTAGTCTGCAGGTCATTGAACTCGCGAATTTTTCAGGTCTCTACTTATAACACGTGGCACATTTAGGAAACAACAAAACACGTCCTACATAGGGTGACATTTCGAAGGTTTGGTTCAAAAAGTGTGAAGAAACCGGGAATAGACTACGGTAGAATGTGTCTTCTCGCACAGACACGCTGCCAATATCCAAACGAAATTCGCAAGTGTGCACGTACAAAGTTGAAGTATAGCCTGTGCATAAATATTTTCACGAAAAAATAAATTAATAAATAAAGTGGCCATAGTTATCAGGGTTTGACTGTCGAACGGCGCGGCCCTCCAAAATGTTGCTGACCAGTCACGCCGTTTTGCTGGCACGTGCGTGGTACACGTGGCTGTTTGACTTCTGTATTGTTACGGGTTCCGCCAGCCTGCATCTTTTTCTATGTTTTTGGTCGAGAAGCGCGGGAGCTATAAGGGTTACACTGACACGCGCTACAAGAGCGCCATAACCTCTACGTGCAGGACTCTGAACTGGCGTGGTGTTCTCGTGGTACTGCGTGCACCAGTAGCACTTTCAGCGGTGACACTATCGCTTTATTGATAACAAGCCTGAAGAAAAGTTCAATACAGGCTCAGTCTGAAAATGGAGTTTTTAACTATTAGAGGGTTCCTGAATATATTTTACAGCATGCGTGGTAGCTTTAACCCGTTTGGTTACGCATTGGTTTGTGAGCCAGAGTGCTGCAACAGGGTAATGTTTAGATGTGCACTGTACTCGTGTCGAGTGTAATTTTTGAAACAAGTGAACAACGTGCTGCGTGCGCAAGGACGTTACTATCAGCCATTGAGTAACGAGAGGAGTGGTCACTTTCACAAATCAGATTACCAGCAGGGGAAACTCTTGAAGCATTGGGTACTGGTTCCTCGCTGTGTACAGCACTGGCCACAAATATCATTCATCTGCAACGTTCCCACGATAGTGGATGTAGTATAATAATAATGGCGTGTGGGGAGTGCACCCAGGGCAAGGCAACACCCTCCGAGTGACGGTCTTCCCAGTTGGGACCCGTAGGTGACCGTCATCCCCGAGCATGACATANCCAGGGCAAGGCAACACCCTCCGAGTGACGGTCTTCCCAGTTGGGACCCGTAGGTGACCGTCATCCCCGAGCATGACATAGAGCGGCGCTGGAATGCAAGGGCGGGGGAAACAGGAGTATCCCGAGAAAACCCGCCGGCAAGCGGCATCGTCCAGCACGATTCCCACATGTGAAAATCCGGGAGTGAACCCGCCCTGGATCGAACCCGGATCGCCGTGGTGGGAGGCGAGCGCCGCCCCTAGTGGACGTAGTGACTGGACGTGTTACATTACCATTCCTTCCTCGCCTGGGGTGCGATGTCTTTTCGTAGCTAAACGTATTGGGGGCACGTTTAATAGTTTCTTAAAAGAAACAGGGTTTCAAACACTGTGGCAGGCGCAGTTGAAGCGACAAACAGGCGGGGACCTTAAGTATACGCGTGAGGACGTGGGCAGGCGGGCACGGGTGTAAAGGTGTCGAGTCACGATTGTCGTCGTGTTTGCTCTCCTTATCGAGGCCGCGTGAGACGAAGCGTGCTAAGGCGCACAGCAAACCGTTCCGCTTCCAAGGAGATATCGCGTAGTGACGCATTTCGAGTCTATAACTGTTTTAAGCACGCCGGCAAGAAACTTCCTTCAGGAGACATTTCAGCCAACTGGGTAGATGCTGAGTAACGAAGTGGATACACGTTAATTTGCTTCATCTGCACTGTTCCCACAGCCGGGCAGAAACATCGCCCTGGAGCAACTGTTACAAGATGCAAGGTGCATGCAAAACTCGTACGCGATGACTCTTCGCACTGAGTAGATCTCGTACGAAATGACATAGAACATGTGTTATTATTCTGCACTCTAAAAAATATCCGTACAAAAAATAAAACCATTTATTTGAGGCTGTTTTGTTTACGGCAACATAGTAAAGCTTTAATTGAAAGAGGTTACAGAAACATAGGTTTGCTGTTGTTTTCTTTATACGTAGTTGTTTTTTGGCAATATTAACTTCCTTTTTAACAAGGAAATAAACATACTTTGAGCTGCTTTTGTTCGCAGGTATCAAAGGTAACCGTCTAGCGATAGTAAAGGTTTTCTGTCCTACATTGTATGTAACTGTTGTTCTGAAGCAAATATTCAAAACCCAATAGGTATATTCTTCAGTTACGAAACTGGAGCTGAGCAAATGCATATGCAGTCCGCCTGCAGACGTTTCTCTTCCTGAATTGCAGTGATTTTCCAAATAACAAACCTCAATTCTTCACAAATATGACAAAATTGTCGTTTGGTGAACAGCGTTAGACTAATAACACATGGCGTGCGGGTTCGAGTCTCGGTGCGCCCTAGTTTTTTTTTATATAAGAATATAACTTTGAAAGATGTGTTACTTCTCTCTTATTTACTAATTACAGTTGTTTTTCAGAGCAAAAATGTTATTTACCGTTGCTACGCCCTGTAGCGCCAACCAGGGCGACACGAAGGAGCAGAAGTAAACTTTCCAAAACATCTCTTAATGACAGCATTTTATTTTCAGCAGAGTATAATTATTTGTTGAATGTCTTAAAATGAACACGAAATGTTTTGTTAAGAAAATATATTATTCATATAAGAAAGAACTGGGTACCATATAAGAAGGTTTATATAACAATTATGAAAAACAGTGATGGTCACCCCTGAATGATATCTTGTCTACAATTTTTATAGCGAAATACTTTGGCTTGTACTGATTATTTTCAAATACACGTGCAGCTATTTACAATGAAATGTATCCATAAAAAGAACAAACTCTATCCTTGGGAAAAATTCTACAAACATTATTTTCAAACGACTGAAGGACTCACAATAGTTCCCTTTTAACTCGATGACCGGAAGGATCTGATAATACTTATCTCAACATGAAATCCAGGAGTTGCTTCTCCATGAGCCTGCAGCTTACCTTGGCTTATATAGCACCAACAGCATAAATCCCTTCCTCAATCAGGGGCTTTAAAAGTTACATTTTCAATTTAGCCAATCAGAGGGCTGAAATATAAGAAAATAGTCTCTTTTTCTTGTAAATATCACCACATGCCGCGCTGCGGGACTTCCGTATGACAACGCCCTAAGCGATAAGTGCAATTGCAATGTATATTACTTAAACCTACAAGTCTTAAATGCTGTTCACAGTATATCCAACGTCCTTTAACGAAACTTGTAACTTATTCACAACGTAAACACTCAACTCTGGTAGGGGGTAGGTTTTCTAATTAATAACCAGCTCATTAATCTGCAACATACACATTTACTGAATCACAATACAGTACAGGCAGGTAGCCTCATTACCTACAAAAAAACAGTTGGTGATCCGAGTAGTTCCAAGCGATTACTTGTAGTAAACCTCCCTTACTGGCGCTCGGAGCCAAGCGTTTGGACATTTGAATGGTTTCCCAAATACAAAGTATGCTCTGTACACATATTCCATACCATCCTCGGCAATAGAATTCTTTAAAGCACTGTAATCGGGAAAGCATTTGTTTGGTGCAAACCCTAACCGGCGGGTTTGGAGACTCTTCGCCGCGCCGGCAGTATCGCTCGGTGCGTGACGTGACAGCCATCCACGGCGTCTTGACCGTCGGCGCTGCCCTAACTGGACCGGCCACCATGGCTGCCTTGCCCAAGGCAGCGCAGGCAAACTACGTGATGTTTCCGCATTAAAAGGTACGACGTCTGCTTCAATGTACTTGCATATCATTTCGCAAGAAGTTGCGAAAAGTACGGGCGTGGGCAGTAAACGTTTTAGACGTGTTGCTAGGCGGGCTGTACGTAGCTGGCAGGCGGAAAATTTGACGAAAACGAGACACCCCGTCTCACAGTGTAACTGTCATTACAACAAAAACATCTGCTGAGCTGCTGTAACGACAATGCAAGGTTGCCATTGTCATTGCTATATAGATCGAACAAACATTGTGTTTGTTTGTAGCAAGTATACTTTGCCGGGGTTCATATTTAAACATTTGTTTTCTTTGCGGCAACAAATCATGTCTAGCAGCAAAGCAAATAAAGCGTTTTTACAGTGTTATTGTCTCTCAACGCTGGTTATGTAACCAACTATATATCACCCAGACAGGTCGGTGTAAATCATGAATTTCGCTGTGATAAGAGGAATCTTACAATACTCACTTATGTGTAGAACTCTTCATGTTGGGTTGTTGAAAAATAGAGTGGAGCTCAGATAGTACGGTAAGATTATTGGAGAATACAAAAAAATGTCGTGTTCTGTTTATTACAAAGTTACTCATTTTCATAAGAAAAAAACACATTCGGTAACAAAAGTTCACGTGAATCTATCGCAAAGAGTACCGCTGAGAGTATATTGCAGCCAATAACACTTTGTACAAATTAAGCTGAGTTCTCACAGTGTTGTGAGATAAGAACGAATTTCATTCACACATTATTTATCATCCGCAGTGTTTATACAAAAACAAGTGTCCAAGAGTTTTTATATTAGGTAATATCATGGCTATTAAATATTCACCACAGCCATCAACTTACTGATATATTGCAAGAGAAATTTCTCTATATGTTTTCAGTAAAAACTAGTTTCGTATGGAATTGGCGTGATATATTTGCATGGCAGTTTCTGCGAGGCCTCGTATGAAACTCATTTTGCACCCTGTAAAAGTATATTAAGTGCCACCGATTAGTCAAACCTCGTGAATCCCCCCNAGTAGTAAATTTCAATTACAGCTGACTAACGGTTAATAGGACAGTTTTGAAAAACTTTTCATCAAATTACCTGCATGTGTTTTGACCCTTTTGCGACCAGCGCCTAAACTCTCGGGAATGTTGCAAATTTATAAAAATGCACTATGGGTACTGTACTAGCAGTTTCAAATCATCATGTCCACTAAATTTTACTGTAGTGGCGATTCATTAATTAAATAACATAGTTTAGGTGCTTTTTTTTTCATTTGTAAAGAAAAATAAAGTGTAAGCTTTATTTGAAACTAGACTCTTTAAATAAATGCAATAAATTAATTACTTTTCTATTTCTCCTGCAATTCTATTGGCTGCAGACAAGCACACGACAGGAACTAAAATATTGCCTTTCTGTAAACGTCTACGCGTTAAGGGTGCTTCATACATGACATGCACGCGATTAACATGAACCGTGCCTTACATAATGCCTTCTTCCATTTTTATACAAGCTCGTTCATTACGTACAAATGTTTCGTCGTCACCCCAGCCGAGGAGAGTTCAAACGTGTGCGCCACACCAGTATTTGTTAGGGGGGGGGGTAGAAGAAGCGACGGCTAGAAACAAATAAATGCTAAGCACAGTAATCTAAGTCTGCATGTTTCTGGACACCAATATAGAAAAACAAACAAAAAAAGGCAAGTCTTCGCCATAGGATTTGCTAACTTCCTGAGCAAAAATGTTGCCTCTATGACAGAGTCCTTTACAGTCACTTCATGGTTACTTCCAACTATTCTGAAGTCCTGCTCGAGTTCTACTTTCAGGTTATTCCTCCGCCTCATACAATCAAAGCTTAACCAAGTCTAGAAAATTACACTAAAGGAACAACGCACAGCATTCGTGCGCACTCAGTTTAATGCTATTTTGCATGAGATCTATAACTTACTAGGCATTACCAACATACCTATTGTATATCTTGTCTTTATCCATAGGCCTAACAATTTCAATTGAAATATTAAAGTTTGTGTGTATGGGGTGATTTTTCAAAAGTTTATTAAAAAAGTGTGAATATACTGCGAGTGTACTATACCTAGAGCTAGTAATTTTTTCGCGAAAAAAAATAAGTACAAGGTAGACTTCAATACTATAAGCACCCAACAGCAGTTTGTCTATTGCCATTGGTTGCTGTCTGCTTGAGAAGGCGTTTTCATATTTGACCGGGCCGCTCAGAATTCGGCAACATCGGCATGGCTTCTGCGTGGTTCGTGTGCAGACAGTTAACACGCGTCAAAAAAGTAATTCAGCCAATCAAGACAGGTTAACGACCCTACGTTATTTTGAACTATAACTTGTCTTGAAGACTTTTCGCGTAATCTCACGGCCCCTAGCTACAGCACAGTACCCTGCTCCGCAGCTAAATGTGCATCTTGCATCAGAAGTAGCTCGTCAGAGATGCACCGCCGTGGCGCGACATTTGCCCGCGAAGTCGACAAAAACTGCAATCTGTAATTGTTGGAGACCTGAGAAATTCGCGAGCTCAATGAGCTGTAGTCTGGACTCCACAGTTATATGTGCAATCAAGCAAATATCAAATGAGAACTGGTCGCTTGCTGTCACAGCGGATGGCGATGATTTCGCTTGCGTTTTGTTGCGTGTTTGTTATAGGCTCAAGTTTCTCCAGGTGGTGTCAAATAACACATGGGCCAATCACAAGCGTGAAACAAACGCACGACTCTTTTAGTTTGAGCTTGACCCGAAATGAATACGCGAATTCTTCAGATCTCTAACGATTGCCCATTTTTTTTTTTTTGTTTTTCTGCGCTGACTTTCAAAAGACTGTAAACTTTGACTATCGTGTTTATCGTCAATTTTCGTTCCCCGCCATCTTAATCGTCTTGCTGCACGATGGCGCCACGGACACCCGGGAGCGAGAGTCTCATTATAATCGACGTCTAGTATTTTTACAACAGACAAATAAATGCAAACTTCTCGCCAAGCTTCCTTTATCTTTTGATAATCTCTAGACTGTGGTGAGGATACTATGTAAGCAGCTCCGCGAATAGTACAAATCTATTCGTTTCTCAACATATGCACATGTCGATGCCATATACTCAGATACAGTCAATGATCTTGCTAGACAGCAACAGGCATCGCACTTCGCCAACGTCAGCTACACTGATTGAGGGATCAAAATTTAAATTGCAGAAAATATAGAAAACATTTAATGCGAAAATCTCTGAAGGAATTCGAACCATTCATTTTCTTGCTGTAACTTCGAAGTAATGTCATATGTGGTTGAAAAAATAAAATTCAGTAAAAAATTAATATAATGTGAATCAATATTTGATTGTGTGAAATAGCGTTTACAGTAAAACTGGCACCAATTTACTGAAAACGTTCCATATTTTAACGTCTGCAAAGAAGTGTAATGTTTTTAAATTAATCGTAACAGAAATTTCTTTATTCTTATTTTATACTCTCCGGATTTGGACTTGATACAATATTAAAAATATTTATAATCCTAGTATTTACACAATGTCGCTGATCGACACATGGATAATGTAGCTGGATCGCAGTAACTGGCCACTTTTCAAATAAACTTTTGTAAAAATTAAGTTCCCATTCTTAACAGTAAATATTTGAACACGCTCTTGCTGGCGTGCTCCCACTTAAGTTGATAACGACATAGAGGAAGTAATTCCTGTTCTTAACGCCATTTTAAAAGTTTAAAGTTTAAATTTACGGACTCTGAATTCATATAATTTACTTTGTTTGTTTTGCACGCGTGAGAGAGAGAAATAGCATGTTGGTAACGTAACTACTTCCCCAAAAATGTCGTTGTTGATATTGTCGTCGCATGAATAAAGTAACCAGGTCCACGACAAAGTTAGTTTTACATATGGCGGAATGATACAGAATAGGCGCAAAAGTAGACCCTACGCAGAGTTTTGAGAAACTTCCAGTTCCACAAACTAAAATTATGTTCTAAATTTTTAGCATATTACATCGTTTTCGTTGCGATATGAAATAATAGTCTAGAGAAAGTATGGCAATTGAGGAAAACGACTTTTCAGAAATGAGTGAAACGAGTTATAGGAATTTTAAATACATGCCTTTCTTCGTACAAATCTCAAGATGGAACAAAATTAATACGTTAATCACAGCACAAAATATTTGTTAACATTTTACAATGTCATAAAAAATATTTATTGGAAATCTGTTCCGCGGTTTGCTCTCCGATTTCAATTTTAACTTCTGATATAAACTTACAAGTAAAAATAATTACTTAGAAGTCAAACCCTTGCCGCATGAACCAAATGTAGTATTTCAAAGGAACTACAACATGCCACTCTTTACATGTCACTCATTATTCCACACTTTATTTAGCTGAAATCAAACTTAGCGTTAAAAATAAGCACTTTTAAAATTTGTGTGAATCAAGATTTTAAGTTATAATTCTCATATTTACAGTAAAAAAAAAACCAACGTGAATGTTATTTTCCAAATAATTTGGCATTTTTAAAAAGTCATTATCAGCATCATGCCACAAAACCATAAGATGTTCTCAAACTCTAACAGCTTTAACTGCAAAAAGTTACATGTTTAGAAATAAAGATGTGCGTAGGGTTACCAGACACTCGGGATATAAAAGGACATTCACATTGGATAATGAGGACTTGCCCTTTAAAACGAGTACAATGCCATTTCTTGCTGCAAATTATGTAAACTGGAAAAAAGAGTACGTTAATTTTTTTTCACGTGTAACTTAATCTTTATACAGCTGAAACAATAGTTTAATCAAGTCATTTGCATTTCAAGCAACATTTTTTTTTTCAAAAGTTTAATTAATATAAAAAACATAATGTTCCAACTATCTGTTAAAATAAAATATATTAAAATAAACTCGTATGCTTACATTTGTTTTTCACGACAAAACTTCTTAATACTTGCATTGCAGTATGAAAAATTATTCGTAACGAGAAATGCAAAACAGTCATTAACATAATTTGCATAGTTTATTTAAGAAAATACTGACGTTTTATACGTTTAACGTTGTGAATATTGATAACATACATACAACAATTTTTTCCTGCACAAAATCTCATTACATCGAAATAATTAGTACACAGGTACTATATTTTATATGGACAAAAAAGACGGGCATTTCTTATTGCTAGGGGCACTGACATTTCGCGAAAAGATGTCGAGACAAGATACAGTCCAAAGCGCTATAGGGTCGCCCAGCTTCTCTGGTTGGCTAAAAAATGTTCTGGCTCGTGTTAACCGTTTGCGCACGAATCACGAAGGTCAGTGTGGGAGTTACTTAGTCCCGAGTGGCTTGGTCAAAGACGGACACGGCACCAGCAGCCAATGGAGGTATAACAACAGCTGAGGTGTGTATATAGTATTGAAGTCTACTGTACGCGAAAAATCACTGGCTCTACTTATTGCCACTAAAAAACCGCTAGGCCGCAAAATAAATATCGTGAAATGGGGACACGTCCTACTTTCGTTTGACGTCTGATAACCCTAGATGTGCGTCGTATGTGTTAATATATTTTCAGGTTTTACGTAGTGTTCCACCAGCAGTTTGTGATCTTCCTAACAGCCTACTGGGTTGTTCCCTCCGTTATTATTTTCGACAGCAGAAATCCCCGCGGATGAACTTCAAGCCACCATACGAACGTGAAGAACGTCTCTTATCTTCGTAATTATGCCGTAAGAAACGTTGGCTGGCGGTTGGGAATACTACGACAAATATTTCCTCAGCGACGTGTGAACTGCTTCTGGAGGTCATGACGTCGCCGACGCACGTGATGTGCGTGTGAAACACGACTTTACCTCCCTTCCTCTCGCAAATCCTTCTCCTCGTGTTGGAAAATGGTGGCTACTGCAGCTATATCTATGGCTAGAGACCTGAAGAATTCGCGGATTCATTTTGAGACAAGCTAGAATTCAAGACACGTGTGGTTAGATAACTTCAGCCATTGGTCCACGCGTTGTTTGACACCTCCTGGAGAACGCTGGCCCAATCGTCGCCTTCCGCTGTGACAGCAGACAACCAATGCACAGTTGATATCGGCATATCTGTACATAAGATTGTAGTCTCTAGCCTGCAGGTCATTGAACTCGCGAATTGTTCAGGTCTCTATCTGTGGTTCTCTAACGGAATCTCATTTCACCGCATGCACACGGGAGAGCTTCACTCAACTCGAAAATGTATTATATAAGCTGCTCACGACTAATCGAGAACTTCTGAAACCAAATTTGCAAAATGTAACCGACCCAATCGACGTGTGTTTTAACGGGCGGGTTAACTGACAAGCGTCCACTTGTACTACAGTTCACAGTGGCTCGAAGTTCAGCTGCCAGCGAATTAATACCATTATTTCTAAAGTCTATTTGCTGTAAATTCACAATTTTTTTCTAAACAAACAATTGAGAAAAGAAAAACCCTATGTATGACGTGTTTGGTTGTTTCATAAATGTATCATTTCTCACGCTCGTTTTGTTCGTGTGTTAACATCAGGAAACCTAGTTTTAGGTTATATAAAATATTTACGTATATTTCTTCTATAAATTATAACATTTCGTTTATTTTTAATGCGAATAGTACAGGGAGAAAATAGTGCGTTAGAAATGCCTAATACAAATAGTTCTTATGCGAAACATTATTACACTGAGTGCGCACTGTTACGGTGTGGTCAGGCCTTAGCTGAACGGCTTGCCTGATCACACCTTCAAACATAAACGAGCGGGAGTGCAACGCCACCATTTGGTCGTCGACAGTTGCAGAAATCCCCTCCACCGGTCACTGAGCGCGGCCGCAGAACCACGCACTTGATATAGGCCGTCGTTAACCGTCTCGTCGTCGTCATTCATCATTAGACCTTTGGGCGACCCGACCAGCGAAGCAGACCAGGAAGATGGGTGTCCGGCCGTCGCTAACCGTCTCCTAGATTCAGCCTCCGGCAACATTAACAAGGTGATGACGTTCCGGTTAGGGTTATTTAAAATGGCGTGAGTGAAGTAACAATAAACATAATATTAAATTCAATGTAAAGCTCCCCCGGTCAATGCTAATATAAATAATAATTGTATAACCGTAAATTGTAATAAATTCATCAGATACTGTTTTGCACTACCGAATTAACGAGTCATTATTTGAGTTACGCCCCCAGCATTCTCTCATAATCTTTCATGTACGAATTGGCTGAAAAGCGAGAACGTAACAATGGTGGAGGCGCCGGGTATTTAGCCATTGTTACGAATTGGCTGAAAAGCAAGTTCGTAACAATGCGAGAGGTGCCGGGTATTTAGCCATTGTTACGAATTGGCAAGAAAAGCGAGTACGTAACAATGGTGGAGGCTTGGTTCCTCCCTACCCTCTCGCTGCCTTGCATCAGCTTCTCTACCATCCACCCCCATTT
>NQII01004310.1:115628-172757 GCA_002778355.1 Clitarchus hookeri | reverse complement strand
TACTTAAACATATTTCTTGTGTAATAAGCAACATTTATTACGTCAACATTTGGTTGTCCTATATTTTAAATAATTATGTAAATGTACTTTAAGTATCCGTTCCATTTCCCTCCTACGTATTGAAACGTAGTTAAAAAGCAGCTGCAACATTTCTTTTCTTTTTGCATTGTTCTAATTATTAATTTATTAATTTATTACTATTCTACGTTTCGATACCATCCCATCAGTGTCCTAACCCAGTGACGTCACGTACCGTTTTAGTCTGTAACAATATCTTAATACATCACTGCTATGTCAGTGATATAAAATGTATTCAGTTGACAGCACGTGTATTTTCTGTAAAATTGCACATAATAATTATTGTAACGGGGAGAGCAGTTAACTTACCAAATTTAAATTCTTTTCATTGTTAAAAGGTTTTATTTTCATTGTGGTAATGAGTCACGCCAAGTAGGGCTAGAGACTTACGAACTCAAGAAAGGCTGACGCGTACGCGAACCGCCTGCGAGGCGTCTGCCGTGCTCGCGTGGAAGACGATCTGCACACCCAGCGGAAATACAAGTGCAAGGCGCGCAAGGCCGCTGTGAACACACCGCCCAGCGTTTGACCGACCCACCTTGCCCAAGGACTGCACGAAGGCATCTGGCAGTTCCTTATACCTAAATTATCCGTCTGTTTTAAATGCTGTCAAAAATGTTTCCTACCGTAGCGAAGAGGACTTCAACCCGATCCATATCCCTGCTGCCACAACATGAACCCCGCAACTCCCAGTCATCTACATAATCCACACGGACTCTAGGGCGAGATGAGGGCATCTCGCTAGTGAACATTGGGGGAGATGTTACGGTGTGGTCAGGCCTTAGCTGAACGGCTTGCCTGATCACACCTTCAAACATAAACGAGCGGGATTGCAACGCCACCATTTGGTCGTCGACAGTTGCAGAAATCCCCTCCACCGGTCACTGAGCGCGGCCGCAGAACCACGCGCTTGATATAGGCCGTCGTTAACCGTCTCGTCGTCGTCATTCATCATTAGTCCTTTGGGCGACCCTACCAGCCAAGCAGACCAGGAAGATGGGTGTCCGGCCGTCGCTAACCGTCTCCTAGAATCAGCCTCCGGCAACATTAACAAGGTGATGACGTTCCGGTTAGGGTTATTTAAAATGGCGTGAGTGAAGTAACAATAAACATAATATTAAATTCAATGTAAAGCTCCCCCGGTCAATGCTAATATAAATAATAATTGTATAACCGTAAATTGTAATAAATTCATCAGATACTGTTTTGCACTACCGAATTAACGAGTCATTATTTGAGTTACGCCCCCAGCATTCTCTCATAATCTTTCATGTACGAATTGGCTGAAAAGCGAGAACGTAACAGCACGAATACGGTGCGACATCCCTCTAGTGTAATTTTCTAGAACTGGTTAATGCCCCGTCCACAATCAACTTGGCTTAAATACCATTGCTTACACACAGCATACCAAGCGATACCGTCAGTCCACAATCGGTGTTAACGTAAAAGGAAAAAAAAAACACTTCTGTGACCAATCAGAAAAGAGCAAACAAATAGGAAATAATTTTTGCTGGCATAAGAATTTTTACACGTATAATTTGGTTATCTTGATTACAGCTGTTTTTACGACGTTACACATTCTCTTTGGCCGGCGTAGAACAAATGGCGCGATATGCGCAGATGTGGTCCCGTCTACAATTCACATGGCGCGCATAACATTCATAGCATAAATAAGTAATAAAACTGTATTTGAGATTGCAACGGCCGCAACTAGTATTTGGCGTTACTTACTTGGCGTTATTTGCGTGGCTTGGCGTTAAGATAGCCATCTCTGAGTATCTTGCGCCAAATTTTTAACGTCGGCCAATGAGAATGTGAAACGTCATAAGAACTGCTGTATCCAAGACAGCCAACTTATAGGCGTAAAAATTATTTCCCTAGCAAAAATTATTTGATATTCGTTTTATCCTTTTCGATTGGTCAGGCAATGTATTTTTTTTACGTTAACGCCGATTGTGGACGGACGGTTTCACTTGTTCCGAAGTGTAATAAATGTTATCAAATTCAAGTGGATTGTGGACGGGGCCTAGCTTAACGCCAAACCACTCAAATAACGCCAAAGTCACGCCAAATACTAATCGCGGAAGTTGTAATCTCAAATACAGGTTTTTGCTTCCTTATGTTATGAATGTTGTGCGCGCCATGGCGATTGTGGACGGGGCATAAGCCTCGTCTGCAGCAGGCGGAGGAATATATTAAAAATAGAACTACGATGAGCTTCAGAAAAGTTGGAAGTAATGGGCTGTGAGAACTGACGTATCGAGAGTGTAGCGTCCAAGGTCAGGAAGCGAGGGGGCGATACGGGTGACATTACCACGCACGCCGAGTGCCTCGTCGCCCCTACGTGCACGGCCGTGGTCCTTGCAAATTACATCTGTAACAGCGGCACTTTATCACAAGCGATGAAAGCCCACAGATGAAACTACGCCCGTATGTCTGTACTTATCTCTCGCGGCTTCAGGAAACTGCATAGGCGCGCTTTAAGAACGCGATATTCGAGTGATAACTGGAGCGAGGAATGCTAAGTGCGTGCAGTTTGCCAACTGCACGACGGTCGCTAATACTTGGTGTCTGCAACTTGGCGGGCCCGCGCGTGCGCACTGCAGCTCGCGGAGCCGACCAATCAGCAGGCGCGCCTCTCCGCCGCGACAGTCGCGCCAGACAGCTGGCCGGTCGCAGACGTGCTTCTCGCAGAGCTGACGGAAGACGCTACGTCAGCTGCGGCCGTCGAGCGATGAGTGTCCCAGCTGATCAGCAACAAGGTGAGCCACTTACTCAGCAAATAAACGTCGCTAAGTTAAGCATAAATATGAGCATTTCCAATTTTATAATTATATCGTACAGATAGAAAATTGAAAAATTATATTTTAACACGCAATTTGGTTTTGACTGAAATTTTTTTTTTTTATGTCACAGCAGTGGCATTTTACAATATTTCTTTTAATCCGACAGTTGGTTCACTTGGAAATATACTGCTCACAAAAAAGTTTAGCATGTATCAGACTCCAGGATGTTATATTGAATAAAAGTAGTTTACAATTCATGTTGTACTCCTAATAGCACATAAAGTGGATAAAAACGCAATACTTGCTTACATCATCCCAGTATGGAACAAACAAAAGGCGTAAACTGAAAAACGGTTTCAACAAAGAAATCTCATCAGTTTCAATAACAACAAAACTGGTCTTCCCATGTGCATTGACAAACTGCGATAACGTGTAGGACCTCCATGATTCCTGAGGCACGCTTGTGAGTCATAACAAAAACAAGATCATTAAGCATTTCCTGGAATAAAGTGTCTCATTCCTCACCTGCGACTGTTATTAAGGCGCCCGTCTACCTGGCGCTTGAACTGCGTTGCAGAGTGTTCCAAATATACGTTTTTCAACGAAACTATTAAGCGTGCGTCCAACGTGCTGATCTACGAAAAGAACACACACTTCAGACGAGAGCTGTTAAGTACTTTCAAAATACCACGTACGTTAGAAACATCAATTCAGAGTACTCCAATACCGCTAAAAACGGCCTTTCCAAGGCGCTGTAGCTCAAAATGCACGCATCAGATACATACAAAACTACTATAGGGGCCTGCACTGAACCTTCCTAAAGACTTCCCACTAATAAAATAATATGGTCACCGCTGAAAGTCCCATAGGTACACGCAGCACGACGAGAACACTGCACGCCAGTTCAGAGCCTTGCGCTTAGCGGCGATGGCGTACTTGATGCGCGTGGCAGTGTCGCCCTTATCGCTCCCGCGCTTCTTGGCCTAAACGTGGGAAAAAGTTCCAGGTAGACGGGGGCCTTAAGGCCTGCGGTTGAACCTACTGTGTTTGTGCACGTGCAATACGTATGTTGCTGGAGGAGGGGGGGAGGCGCCAATGTTTACATGATTCACACAACGTAGTTACGATCCAAATATAACTATTACGTATTCGTTGGCGAACGGGGAATGTGCTTAACTTTTTGTGAGTAGTAGATTTTGACATTATGTTTCATCACTTAAATTAAAATTGAAATCTGGGCGAATCGCACGACAAATTTCAAATAAATATTCTATGTGACGTTCTAAGATCATTACCTGTTATTCTGAGCTGCAGCATAACGCAGTAATTATGTTCCATTTTGAGATTTGTACGAAAAAAAAAAAAAGGCATAAATTTCAAATTCGCATAACTTGTTTCATATTAAAAAAAAATATTTCATCCAATGTCATACTTTTTCCAGATCTCACTTTACCATGAACAGCATTTACGCACATCGAAAATCTGGTCGCATTCACGTGCAAGGTACTGAACTGACTTTTAAGTAGCCTGTGCCGTAATGTTTGCATCTAAAGATATTGTGGAACATTCGTATTAACACTTTGTATTACCTTTCAAAATAACACTAACAAGACACGGAAATAGGAAACGGAATATACCATTCAGAAACACTTTGTTTCAAATCAACTTTCGTGATTGGATTATCAACTTGTTTCGCAACTTATGTGCCTACCAGCTAATCACAGACCTTCGGAATCGGATCTAAGTGATTCTAATTGGCCAGACAATTAAGAACGTTTCTTCTCACTAAGACACGCAGCCAATAAGCGAAGGCAAACTGTTGGGCTGCCCGTAGTTCGCTCAAATCTAGTCTGCGGAACTTCTTTCAGCGGAAATGAGCTGTCCCCAACAATAATAAACACTCAAGGAAATGCAGGCCCAATAATGGCATTTGACTGCGGTACGAAGCGGCCGGGGAAAGTTGAACGCAGCCTTAGTTATTCGAACGTCTGTGAAATGGAGCCCAAAGCTGGTAGAGTTTGAGAATTGTTCTGGCCTCTATTTATTACGCCGTTGTTAGAGAGTGGTGGGAGAAAAAAATTCGGAAATAACATCTTTGAGTAAGGATCCCAGCAGAAACACATGAAATTGTGTTCTTCAGGAATGTTTTTAACACTATTTTGAAAAACACATTCTGTTGACAACGTTCTACTCAGTCATAATAACTTCTTCAGATCGTCTTTTCTACATACCACCGTGACTTCAAACTGTTCAAATAATCAAAAGAACTTTTTTTAAATATTTAATAAAAATATTTAATATTCATGTGCTGCGATGTCGAATAATGGTGCGATAAAAGTGAAGAAAGCGGTAAATTAATTTTCGAAACTTACATTAACGGAATTGTGTTAAATTTATTTTTATATCTTGTATCGAATTTCGAAATGGTGCTAAAATATTCAGGCACGGTCGAAAGTAATTTATGCTATCAGAATGCCAATAAAGAATTTTCTTAGAAATGCATAATGTGGTTCGCCCATACATTTATTTCAAGGACGTATTCCGTTGCACACAATGATGCAGGGCGGGATAACGGAACAAATGTCATGCGCTATTTTAAGCGCATTACGTCATCCCATTATCATGAATCAGTTTTGAAACATATACGAGATGATTCTCGATTAGACTGACAGACTTTGGAAGGATATTCTTTGTGAAAAAGTAACAGGAAAACGTTAGGGACACTTTATACCGAAACCAAATATCAAGGGAGGTATGAGCCCTTAAGATTCGAGGTTTCAAACCATATTTTGGTAAAATATTGGTGACGAAGTAAAATGAAATTACAACTCTCTGAACATTGTTTCACGTTATCGGGATCTTCAGCGTAAGAATAACCCCCATTCATACCTCCCTCCGTAATAATAATTATAGGAGTGGCCACCCTCGTATTGTACATAACTTTAGTACCGTCGGGAGTTATGAACATACGATGCTTGTTTATTGAGAAGTACGACCTAGTTAACATAAATGGCCCTCTTGTTACAAATGCTTAGATCTCGCCGTTTGCGTTAAAAACGCACACATGTCTTCGCATGTTCGGCATTGCATCGCTGCAGCGGTAGTAGNTTTGGAAGGATATTCTTTGTGAAAAAGTAACAGGAAAACGTTAGGGACACTTTATACCGAAACCAAATATCAAGGGTGGTATGAGCCCTTAAGATTCGAGGTTTCAAACCATATTTTGGTAAAATATTGGTGACGAAGTAAAATGAAATTACAACTCTCTGAACATTGTTTCACGTTATCGGGATCTTCAGCGTAAGAATAACCCCCATTCATACCTCCCTTCGTAATAATAATTATAGGAGTGGCCACCCTCGTATTGTACATAACTTTAGTACCGTCGGGAGTTATGAACATACGATGCTTGTTTATTGAGAAGTACGACCTAGTTAACATAAATGGCCCTCTTGTTACAACTGCGTAGATCTCGCCGTTTGCGTTAAAAACGCACACATGTCTTCGCATGTTCGGCATTGCATCGCTGCAGCGGTAGTAGCTTCAGATAAGCTTGTTTTTGTGGATAAATATAATCGTAGGCATGTGTGCACGCACACAGCTTTTTAATAATATGTTTTATACTTACATTACTGTAAATAACAGTTTCCCGCCAACACCGACTGCTCTGCCCTGATTGGTCGCCGCCTCACAAGTTTCACTTACGAAATAAAATATAACTGTTTATTTTGTCGCTTAAGGAAATCCAAGAAACGCACACAACCTAAAGTTCCATTGGGAATCTACACATATGATAACACGCTTCTCGTTTCTTCTGCACACGTCTTAAAGCATAATTTAACGCTTAATTGTTCTATTGAAAACCCAGCTTATCAGTGACATACACTCACACAAAACAAGAACATGTGATGCCATGGCACAAGTCAGTGTATCAACAACCGCCTCTGCAAGAAATTGCCGCGCGAGATTAAATACCTTAACAAATTAAAATATTCTGAGGCAGTGAGGCTGATAGCTGAAAATGAGCTTTTTTAATTCACTCAGTGATATAAAGTGTTATATAAAAAGTAAAAATTAAAACCAAAATATTTAGTTTACATAATGGACAATTATTCGATTACCCAAGAGCTGCAGATGTATGTATAAATCAGTTGTAATAATGTCTTTTTTTTTGTTTATTTTTTACTTTGTCCTTCCTTTCCACTGATTGGATTATTTGTAAGTGGATGTAAGAACCGTAAATATAAAAAAATTGTGTACATAACTGCATAAGATTCTAAGATTTTAATTGTAAGATATTTCGTATACGATTTATTTATAGTATTATGTACTATTAATTGTATGTTCATTATTATTAACATGTCTTATATTCCAGCATGGGGTCAACAAGATGCTAAATAAATCAATAAGCAAAGTCGCTACAGATTTCTGCAATGGCTTCACTGCATCTGTAGGCCCTAGTCTTAATTCTATTCTGGTGATAATAAATAATAATAATGTTGATTTCGGTTTGCTATAAAAGTGAATGAGTATTGCTCTAAGAGTGAATGTATGAACGCTGGTGTATTAATTAACCCGGATGCAGTATTATTAAAATAATTCCCACGAAATTACACAAACTCTCTGGCAAGCATTTAAGAGAGAGTGCCTACCTACAAATACAGACAACATTGTACCATATCAACAGTTTAAGTGTGGGCGGGTGCTTGCTTTCATCAAGACGTGACATTTAAAACCAGATTGCGTAACCTTCGCTACACCAGTATTTGAAATTCGCGGGCGTTCATATCTGAGCCGCTAGGTGCCAGCACTGTCCAGTGTCGCTTATCACATAGTATATTAGATTCGACGATAAAACATTGTTTATAAAAGTAAAGTAAAAAAAATTATTTCCCTTAATAAAAGCCTGTATTCTGAATAATTACCAAAGTTTGTATAATATTATTTTTAAGTTTTTCAAAATATTATTTTTTTTTGCTGAAAAAAAAATGAAAACAAATAACGTAAACTGTTGAGTGTTGAATTGGAGTCGTCGCTTGTTCATTCTATTCAGCGTTCACTACATAAAACGAAAATTGTTTTCGGTTTACATCATTTATAGTCTCTGCAAGTAACGTTGTTAAACTCGACAATACGCGTGCAGTGCACAAAATGAGTTGAAATAACATTCTTGAGAGGTTAAGTAAATACTCTTAATAAGATGGCATCACTGTCGTAAAAAAAAAAAACATAACGAGTGCTTGTAGAATGTGCACCGCCCCTATTCGGATTAATCGAAGATGATAATATGCTGAGGTAGGCGTTTATATCTTGTTTATAAATAATTCTAACAACATGGTAACAACCTTTGTTTGCAGGACTAGACTCAAATGTTGATAAAAGTTTCCATTAACCTTTGTGTATGGTACAAAAATGTTGTCAGTTATAAAACACTTCGCGTCAAAAGATTTTCGTGGGGTATATTGTATCCGTGTTTAATTAGTTTGTGTGCCACTGATAGCAGATAGCAGAAATTAACAGAATTTTTATGTATCATGAATTTTGAGTGAAAACCAAGTACAGTATTTCTGGATAAATAAAATTCAACCCAAATATGGCATTTACAAATTAAATCATGTTGTTCTATACAAGAAAAATGACAGTTAACTATTTCCAAACACATATGTCAATTTTGATTCTTGCTATTCTCCAGCAGACGTTTACGAAAATTCGTAAAAAAATTGTAGAAAATGTTATGAATCGACGGTACTAATGCTAAATAATAATCACATAGGTGCATTGTTACATTCGCAGTACATACGATGAATTGCGGTAGTGGGGAGAGATATTGAACTCATAGAAATTGTGCTGTAAGTTGTAAAAAAATCCAGCCTCTAGGAATGCTGAAATGCACAAAACATCTTAGTTGAAACATGTCTGCAAATGGCTCCAACAAAAGTGAATTAACACAAAATCTAAGGTAATTATCTAGTTTAGGGGCTTTTCTGAAAAACACAATACAAATTTAAAATTATGATATATTTCCCCTCTACTAATGATGCAGAACACGAATATACTAGGGGCATTAACGTCCGACTAATTTCGTAATATGTGCCCACCTAACCTAACAAAACCTAACCCCACGATGGGCGAATCACTATTTTACATTTTTAAACTAACCTAGGATTGTTGGGTTTTACACTAACCTATGATGTTAGGGTTTTAAACTAACCTAGGATAGTAGGGTTTTACACTAACCTAGGATGTTTGGGTTTTATACTAACCTAGGATGTTTGGGTTTTACACTAACCTAGGATGTTTGGGTTTTACACTAAAATACGAATGTAGGATTGCAGGGATTTAAAGGAACCGTAAAACACACCAAAAGAATGTAAATTGACTCACCTAGGTAGGGGGCTGGTATAATTCCTCTGACGTTAATAGACACAAACAAACATATTTCGCAAGTTTTTTTTAATATGTTCTACTTATTTTAACACTACGGCCGCTTCAATATCAACTAGGTAAGCTATGCTGAATTCATTAAAACAACTTTTGTTGGCATAAAACGTTTCGTTCATAAACGTAAACAAACTGTCAGAAACAGTCATCTCACAAACTTGTTCAATTTTTTAAAATATGTTGCACTTATTTTAAAGCGATGCCCGTATTATATTCGTGTTCTGCATCATTAATAGAGTAGAAATATATCATAATTTTAAATTTGTATTGTGTTTTTCAGAAAAGCCCCTAAACTAGATAATTACCAAATCTAATGCCACCCTGCTTCCTGAAGCGGGACAGCATGCAGATTTGGCTGCTTATGCAGTTTTACGTGCTTCATGCTGTTCTACCGTCTATGTACGAAGTACGGTAGGTACAAACGCATGAAGCAGGTAAATCGGCGTGCCCTTGAGCTCGCTATTGCTCATGCTCTGGGAAGCAGAATGGTGCAGATTTTTGTGAATTCACTTTACTTGAACCAGGGCCTAGTTAGCAGTTGGTACAAAATGTCAATAGTTGCAAACCTCTAATAAACAAAACAAGACACGTATTACTGTCGCCAACACCACCAACATAAATACTGAAGCACAGTGTTTTAGTATTATCGTGCATTGAAAGTACTGTGTGGAATGTGTTTTGGAATATAAACTTTTAACGTGTAGATAAAATACTTAAGAAAGGTGACAGTCGCACTAACTATAAGTGTAGTGGTGTTGGCGCTGCGTGCAGGTGGTGATGCAGACAAGCAGGGGTCGAGGACGGAATGCCTGTGCTCTGCGTTGAAGGCGGGTGACAGGATGTGTGGCCGGCCACTCCTAGAGAAGAAGCTCCCGATCGTCAAGTGGCTGCCGCACTACCGACGGGAGGACCTGGTGCACGACGTCATAGCGGGGCTCACGGTCGGCCTCACCGCCGTCCCGCAGGGCATCGCGTACGCAGTTGTCGCAGGCCTGGAGCCTCAGGTGGGCTGTGGCGGTGCGTGGGGCCCGTCGTGGGGAGGGTGTTGATCCTCGTACTGTCAGCTGTACTCGCTAACTCTTTGGCCCTCGATTATTAGTTTGAGAATCATATCTGGGCTATGGTACTGTTGTAGTGCTTCGCTATGGAGTACCCGTGGCATGGGCTTCGCTATGGAGTACCCGTGGCATGGGCTTCGCTATGGAGTACCCGTGGCATGGGCTTCGCTATGGAGTACCCGTGGCATGGGCTTCGCTATGGAGTACCCGTGGCATGGGCTTCGCTATGGAGTACCCGTGGCATGGGCTTCGCTATGGAGTACCCGTGGCATGGGCTTCGCTATGGAGTACCCGTGGCATGGGCTTCGCTATGGAGTACCCGTGGCATGGGCTTCGCTATGGAGTACCCGTGGCATGGGCTTCGCTATGGAGTACCCGTGGCATGGGCTTCGCTATGGAGTACCCGTGGCATGGGCTTCGCTATGGAGTACCCGTGGCATGGGCTTCGCTATGGAGTACCCGTGGCATGGGCTTCGCTATGGAGTACCCGTGGCATGGGCTTCGCTATGGAGTACCCGTGGCATGGGCTTCGCTATGGAGTACCCGTGGCATGGGCTTCGCTATGGAGTACCCGTGGCATGGGCTTCGCTATGGAGTACCCGTGGCATGGGCTTCGCTATGGAGTACCCGTGGCATGGGCTTCGCTATGGAGTACCCGTGGCATGGGCTTCGCTATGGAGTACCCGTGGCATGGGCTTCGCTATGGAGTACCCGTGGCATGGGCTTCGCTATGGAGTACCCGTGGCATGGGCTTCGCTATGGAGTACCCGTGGCATGGGCTTCGTTATGGAGTACCCGTGGCATGGGCTTTGTTATGGAGTACCCGTGGCATGGGCTTTGTTATGGAGTACCCGTGGCATGGGCTTTGTTATGGAGTACCCGTGGCATGGGCTTTGTTATGGAGTACCCGTGGCATGGGCTTTGTTATGGAGTACCCGTGGCATGGGCTTTGTTATGGAGTACCCGTGGCATGGGCTTTGTTATGGAGTACCCGTGGCATGGGCTTTGTTATGGAGTACCCGTGGCATGGGCTTTGTTATGGAGTACCCGTGGCATGCACAGTGGTGCAGAGTTATGTCTGTTCAGTTTGCTGGAGCTAGTTGTGTTTGCTACAATTCAGGAAGGCAGTGTGATTAACAATATTTCTATCTGTAGTATACTTGTGAATGGGGTTTCCAAAACTTTTGTTGTTTTGTTTTATATGATGATATTTTGAATCTCTCGCGACTGTATGTTATTATTTCTTTGTTTTTAATACTTTTTCATATTTGCTTCTTTAAAACTGGAATTGTCAATATGATTAAGAGAACCACACCCCACATCCAGTCCAAAATCAAATAGCAAGAATTTTCTTTACGAAGTGGAAAAAATATGGAATAAAAACACTGAAAATTAACTAAATTGTTGAAAGAAATGGCAGCAGCAGACACGGTAACAATGTTTGGTAGCAGGTTTGAAAATGTTTGAAATCTTTGCCCTGACATACTTGTGGAACTAAAGAAATTTTGTTATCTCGCACTTATTACTTATGCACAAGTCACCAATCATTTCTAGTTGTGGTGGATATGTTATCTTGCATACAAGAGGTTATGATTTCAGTTATTATTGGCTTAATTGGGGATAATGTTATCCATTTGACTTCCCATCATTGCAGTTACTATTTGTGCACACTATTGCAATAAGTCTAAGAATAAGCTATAACCACTCCTGCGACACAGCTGATCAAAGCAAACATGTTCACGATGCACTTTGCATTGCTTGGAAAGGGCCAGAAAATATTGTAATGTTTACAGCTTTGTTTAACTGTTACATGATTCCATCACGAACACTGATGAATAAAGTATAATTATCTTTTCAGTAATCTCAGNAGCTTTGTTTAACTGTTACATGATTCCATCACGAACACTGATGAATAAAGTATAATTATCTTTTCAGTAATCTCAGGGTGGAACTGTTTGCCAGTTTAATATATGCTAGAGAAATGGCCGCTTGTCATTCTGTTTTTTTGTCTTGGTATTATTTGTATCTTTTTTGTAGAGCGTGGGCATTATGCGCATGCCTGTATTATCATTATAGCTCACGTGCTTCCAGGCCTTTGTGACACAAACTCCCTCCAATCATAGAACAGCCTTAACAACTGCGTCCCATTCAGAATACGAAACCCATAACTCGAGGAGTGATAGGCCGCTCCGCAGAACCTAAATTTGACTTCATATTGTCTTCTAGCCTGTCACGCCATGAGTTTAATTTTTTTTTAGGTGAAATTTTTGTCAGAGCTCGTGAAATGCATTCGTGGTTTGTGTCAGTATGGCCTGTATGCCGCCATGATGGGACCGTTTGTGTACATCGTACTGGGGAGCTGCAAGGACATAACCATCGGCCCGACCGCGATCCTCGCGCTGATGACCCAGTCGTTCGTTACCGCCCATGGCGCGGACTTTGCCGTTCTGCTAGCCTTCCTCAGCGGCTGCATCGTCTTCGCTCTGGGGCTGCTGCGGATGGGTAGGTAACTCCGCGTCGAGGCCTGTGGGCCAACGTGATTCTGCCAAATGCAGTTGTTATTTTGATATTTCAAAAAAATTAAATTTGTGTGGAAATATTTTATAATAATTAACTGATAAACTGATTACCTCGTTAGTATAGCATATAGCAGTGTTTCCTCTTACATGGCACCCATATTTTGTTCTCTGCGCTGACTTGTAGAATTTATTAAGCCGCCCATCTACCTGGTGCGCGAGCNTACATGGCACCCATATTTTGTTCTCTGCGCTGACTTGTAGAATTTATTAAGCCGCCCATCTACCTGGTGCGCGAGCATTGTGTTTATAATACACATTTGAAATAAACCTTTTTCACGTGTGCACAATCTGTTTCGACATACAAGGNTTTTTCACGTGTGCACAATCTGTTTCGACATAAAAGAAGATAACACTTCAGACTACGGCGGAATACAACTTTCAGCATATCACAGTTACTGCAAATACTGTTTTGAATCTTTTCAACATTGCCAAAGATAACATTTTCAGACAGTTGTAACTTAAGATGTTCTGGCCGAGTATTTCAGAAACCAGTATGGCCCTGCATTGAACTTTGCTGCAAACTTACCGCCAATAAGATTATAGACTCAACTCTTGAAATCCCATATTAAATTGTGTGCGGCGGAAAGCCTGCACGTAATTTGGGAGCCTTGCGCGTAGTGACAACAAAGCACTGGATGTGTGTGCCAGTGTCGCCCTCTCTTCCTAACTGCCGTGCCTCAGAAGCTTACTTTCATGCTGTAGAAGGCATCTGCAAACCATTGCTAAATCAATCTCCTTAGTCACCCTGGGCACTCCGCAGTTTCCGTTACTTCGTCGTCGTCTGGGGTTCCAACCGACTCCAAGTCTGACAACTTGGTCAGCAGTCAATAAACTAGCTGTTGGCATGTTTGTCTTTCACTAGTTGCATCAGAAAGCTCATCACTACACACTTGTGTGGTAGTCATGTCAAAAGTATTGTATTCCTACAGGTGACATTGTGGTGTGAAATGAGCAAATCGATAAATTCGTATATTAAGTGTGATATGCTGTGTCTATCAGAAATATGATTGTATGACGGGAATAGGTCACTATGCTACTAATTACATTATGAAAAGTACACAGAATAAACAAAAACTCGCAGGGTGGTACTCACGGATACACACACGCGCACAAAAAAGTCGGTTGAGCACATTTTCCACGTGGATGTGCACAACGTTTTGCTGGCTAGGCGAGCTTCATCAGGCAGCAAGTGGTGGCACACTCGCCGCCTGATAAAGCTGGCGTTGCCAGCGAAACATCATGACAGCACCACCGATTGGAAAATGTGTTTGTCCGACTTGTGTGCATGTGTGTGCACATGCGTGTCTGTGTGTGCACGTGAGCGGGTGTGTGTGTGACCTTGAGCACTGCACTGTGAGTACTTGTGTGTTCTGTCTCCTTTTTGTAATGTAATCAAGCTATGTATGAGTGAACCATGACTTAGTAAAAAGTGAATGTGGCTCGTCAAAACTTGTAATTATTTGTTATTGGCTCGATGGCAAAACTAATTGACTAGCTCTGTCCTACATCCTTTGTAATACTCTGTTCTGTTCACTGGCACCACTCTGTTACTAAAAGTTGGTTTTGTTTTGACTACTTGCAAGTATGTGTACCTTATAATACTTCATTGTTTCAGGTTTTTTTAGTTTTTGTGAATGTGTCTTATTTTTTCACTAAATATGTATAGGTAATTGTGTAACCATTGCTGTAGCTATTTTGCACTCCACGTGCCCTAACCCTGTGCCTTGTGCTCCCGGAAACCTCACCGCTGTCCTGGGGCATGTGGCCGTCTGGTGGTGACACGTAA
This sequence comes from Clitarchus hookeri, assembly GCA_002778355.1. Lineage (NCBI taxonomy): Eukaryota > Metazoa > Arthropoda > Insecta > Phasmatodea > Phasmatidae > Clitarchus > Clitarchus hookeri. Next base: position 158,029 of record NQII01004310.1, on the reverse strand, counting down.
GTCTCTTCGCAGGGTTCCTGGTGGACTTCATCTCGATGCCGGTGACGGTGGGGTTCACGTCCGCCGCGGCTATCACCATAGCCTCGTCACAGATGAAGGACCTGCTGGGGTTTGGCGGCCATGCTAACACCTTTGTCGAGTCGTGGGTCAACTTGTTCACGCACATCCGGGACGCTCGACTGTGGGACTCTGTGCTGGGCGTGTCCACCTTCGCTGTTCTCCTGTGTGGGAAGGCAGGTTTGGTCACATGTAGTTATTTAATGGAAATGTGCTATACTGGCACGGCAGCTAGAGCACTCGCCTGCCACCAAGGCAAACAGGGTTCAATTCCCTGTGGAGTCACTCCTGGTATTTGCATGTGAAAACAGTCCGGTACGATGCCGCTGGTCAGCACGTTTCATCTGCGATATCCTGCTTCCCCCGTCCTTGCATTCTGGCGCTGCTTCGTATCCCCCTCACTTCATCCTCATCGGCTCTAAAGACCTCGTTAAGAGTCGTCCAAACCTCTACAGTATCTCTAAGCATTGTGCATAGCTCTATTCAATAAATTGTATTTAGATAAGACTGTATAACATAACTTGGCCACGTATGTTATGTCTGTTGAGGAACCCACTCACCGCCCTTCAAGGTGCGGCAGTTGCTTCTCCTGGCTTATGAACTGTCTGCCTCTGCACGTTAGCGATGGAGTAATTGTGACAATTAGTGCAGCATTANATGTCTGCCTCTGCACGTTAGCGATGGAGTAATTGTGACAATTAGTGCAGCATTATTTTTAAATTATCAATAGATTAGTCCTATTATTATTTCACAATTACTGCATGCATAACATTTGACGACTACATTTGTGAAATGCAAACGTGTTGTTATAAGGAATATTCAATTATTTCATTGATAAGAAAGTAAATGGCGCATAATTTGTAAACTTCAACATGGCGGATGAGATTAAGTCTTTAATGGCTCATTGATATAGTTCTCTGTTGTGCAGGTGGTGGGGGGCTCAAAGTTGGTCCGAAGTAGTCCCGAGGCTAGCACTTGTCGCAAGGCTGTGGGGCGAGTGCTGTGGCTGCTGTGTGTCGCCAGGAACGCAGTGGTGGTTGTAGCCGGAGCGTTAACTGCCTACTTGCTGCACCAGAGAGGAGAGGTTCCTTTCAGACTGACCGGTGAGTCCAGATACCTGTCTCTCCTCACTTCCGTCAGTTGCAGGTGACGTAGCCAGGTCAGGGTAGTTGGTGACGTAGCCAGGGTAGCGCTGCGCACTTGTCCTCCACACCGTGTCTNTGGTGACGTAGCCAGGTCAGGGTAGTTGGTGACGTAGCCAGGGTAGCGCTGCGCACTTGTCCTCCACACCGTGTCTCAGAACAAATTAAACTGTGGAAATTGTAGAGGAAATAAATGTACTGTACTCTGCTTTCCACAAATACATATCAATAATTTCTGAGGGTGTGAAAATGAACCCAACTAATCAACCCAACACACTTTTTCATTTTTGTAATGNTACATATCAATAATTTCTGAGGGTGTGAAAATGAACCCAACTAATCAACCCAACACACTTTTTCATTTTTGTAATGTCCATAATAAGTTATTATTACAAAAGTTAATTGAAATCAAACAAATTGTGAAAAAAATTTTGTACTGTATGTGTAATTTTTGTTGTATGGATTGCGTAAAGTTTCAAGGTCAGAAAGTTTAAGAAATTAACAAACTCAGCTCATGNGGTGTAATTTTTGTTGTATGGATTGCGTAAAGTTTCAAGGTCAGAAAGTTTAAGAAATTAACAAACTCAGCTCATGCACCTAACAACTCGTGACATGCAGAAAGCAAAAGAAAATGAAAGAAAGGATGCAATACCACATTTATGGAAAGGAAACACTAGTTCTTGTTGGAATTGCATTACAAAGGAATATATTTCTAGCATAAAAATCTCTACCTCTGAACTAAACTAACGAGTAATTTTTTATGAAAAGTGTGCATGCAGGCAGCAAATCTATACGAGACAGGCTGGCTACGGCAGCAAACTAATACAGCTGTGCACACATGTACATATCAAATTACAATTTTGACACCTGCCAAAGCTGAGGTTTGGACGTAGGTGTTGTAATCTGTTCTGTGGCGTGAGGCGCCAACACTTAATACTAGTCCTCAGTGATCGGGCGTAGGAATGCTTCGACACTGTAGTTTAATGGTCCAATTCACTAATGAATGAATACAGGGTAATTCATATTTCACAAATCGAGGTTTTATTGTTGCATGAACATGTGAATTGATACATGAGCCCTTGAGACAACTCCCTCCCTTTTCTACGTATGCTCCGTACAATTCGCGTCGTAAAAGGGGGGGGGGGGGATCTTCGTCGCACTTGTTGGATTATTATAAACGATCCTTCACACTGCGGGATAATTACTAAAGGTCCTTCACACTCGCTGGATGACTGTACTTATCTGGCTTGCTGTGCTGGTAGTTGTTCTTGCAGATGAGGTCCGGTGAGCTGGAACTGCTCTCGTCCTGTCACGGGCGCCTCGGTGACTCGTCACGACGTCCCTCCTTCTCGGGTCGACGCAGGACTCTGCGTCTGATGGCGGCTGGCTGCCGTTCTCGTCTCCTGCGGAATCACTCCTCCCTCCCGGAATCTCGTCGGCCGACTGCCATGTTTCCTCGGACTCCTCCGGTTTTGTAGGCCCTCATTGCCATATTAAACTGCCCCGGTTTCTCCAGGTAGCCGCGGACCGCCCCCCTGGGTAATCAACCGCGGGCGTGTACTCCAGCTCCATACTTGGGTCCAGCGTCTGCTGTTTTGTTCTGGTTTACCAGTTTCAGCACTCCGTTCTGTCCGTGCGGAAATAATTGAAAGGGGCCTCTCGTTGCGTTCGTCCAAACGCTCTCTCGGTTTTTATTGTGGTCGAAAGCCTGGGACAAAGCACAGCCTGGCGAGGTCATAAATACGTCTCGCCGTTCCTGCCTGCTCGCGGAGTCTGGCGTCTGTCCTTCTATTCTAGCTGGAGGTTTGTTGTTTGTTCGGCGTTGTGGGAATACTTCGGGATCTCCCCCTGGCCGCTGCCTTCGTGTTCTTCCCGCTGTCACCTGATTCCACACCGTGACGCTATTCTCCCGCATGTCCGCCTTCCCATGCAAATGGTCGTCTTGTAGGGCCGATCTGGCACAGTTCCCTTCGTCACGGCTGCCAGGCCCTAAATCCTGATTGATGTCGTTCGCCTGCGAGCTTCGTTAGAGCGTGGTACGGACGAATAAAATATAGGGACGCCGCAGGCGTCAATTTATCTTCTTTCTTTATGAGTTTAAGAAATGCCAGCCTTACCCGTGAATCGTTGATAAGTAACTACTATACCATGAGAATACTACTTGTGGTACCAATGCTTGGAACGGAAGTTGCCTAGTGAAATGTTTTCCCAGAATGTTAAAGACTTGTGTTCATTTGTCGAAAACGTTACAGAAAATAATTTCTTGTAAGTGGAACACTTTCCATTGAAAACGCATATGCTACCTGCCTTGCTGGCACTATGATCTAAAGTAAGGTGTGTGGCCCTAACATCAGTATAAATTCATCTTGAGGAAGGTATATAAATTGTTCTTCTCTGTGAATAATATTTTTGCTATGCCAACGTGTAAACTATTGTTTCCTTACAAAATCCCCATTTGCTTACATTGCACATCTTCGGCTGCTGCGTTTGCCGTGCGAGGCATCCGTACCTGCATTCTTGTTGATTCAGTAATGCAGGGGAAGTTTTAAGTTTGAATGAATGGAAAACACTTATCGCATTGGAAAACAACTTTATTCAGATTTTTCGTACTTTTACTAGGAAATGTTTAGTATAATAAATAAACATGGTTGCCATTATAATAAAAAAAAAAGATAAAAAACTTTATGTAAGTACTGATTCAAGGTAAATATAAAAGCCTTAGTTGCTGTGTTTTGCACTGTTATAACGAGATGTTTTTTTGTAAATTGTCTGTATTTCCCTCGAGGTTGTTTCAGGAAAGATTGAGGAGGGCTTGCCTTCCTTCCAGCCTCCGCCATTCAGCACCAACTTCAATGGCACGGCGTTCACGTTCGTCCAGATGGCGCGGCAAATGGGCACGTCCCTCGCCGTCATCCCTCTCATCTCCATCCTAGAAAGTGTTGCAATCGCCAAGTCCTTCTGTGAGTACCGAACTGTATCTCAAACTTTATTGCAATCTCTACTCTCTAAAAATCTACGGTTATCGTATATTTATCAGCTAAACAATTTGATTGCATTATGTGAGTAAAAGTGATAAGTAGGTTGTTCGGCTACCAATAACGCACATGAAAGGACAGAACCACGAGTACTCACAGTTTAGTACTGGTCAACAGGCACACACACAAAGGACAACACATGCAGCTGCGCAACCGCGTGGGAAGAGTGTGATTCTTGTGTGTGTGCGCATGTGTGCGCTTGTTGACAAGTGCTAAACTGGAGTACTTGTGCTTCTGTCCCTTTATATACAAAACTTTTATGTGTATACAAATTATTATTTGTTTATTTGAATCTTTTCATCATAGAAATCTGGACATACCATGTTTATCCTCTTTTTTGAATTTATTACAGTCCTACTCTCTAAAAATCAAGATTTATCATATATTAAACAACTAAACAATTTGATGTGAATAACATATACTCTATTTCATTTTCATTTCAAGAAAAGAGAAATCAAATTCGCGCAAACCTATGTAACAAAACTTTGAAACTATGGGTCAATATCAAATTTTATTGGTTGGATAAGAAATATGTTTAAATTAGCAAAAGAAGCGTGTTTTGGTGTAATATTCTTAAATGATTTTTGAAAAAAGCAACTACAACATTTTATATCATGGTTTTGTTTGCCTGCTAGCTAACCAATCTGTCTACCAGAGAAGGGATGATATTACCCACCAAATGGTCACAGATCCAGATTTAAGTTCAGGAAATTGCTACAGATTTTGTTAAGGAATTTCTTGTTTCATCAGGGTCTGTGATGTTGTAGCTGCTAAAATGCTTGCATCCCACGAAGGTGAACCTGGCTGGCTCACTCCTGGTTTTCGCACGTGGGAATCATGCCGGATGATGCAGCTGGTTGGCGGGTTTTCTAGCAGATTTCCCGGTTTCCTCGCCCATGAATTCCGGTGCTGCTACGTATCCACTTTTCTTCACCCCCGTCGGCTCTCAAGATCTCGTTAAGAGCCACGCAAACCACTCCACTCAACTCTTTATTTCATGTCGTGTGCATACTAGTTGATTCTACATCACTAATTACCGAGTGAAGTGGCACATTGGGAGACCACTGGATTTGCATTTGGGAGGACACGGGTTGGATTCCCGGTCCAGCCATCGTGAGTTTGGTTTTATATGGTCTCTGAAAATCACCTCGGGCAGTGCTGGGATGGTTCTTTACCACAAGCCGTGACCACTTTCTTCCCTACTCCTTCTCTGAGCAACTAACTCCATTTTAATGACCTCGCTGTTAATGAGACATTAAGTTCTACCTACCTGCGTACTTGTTCGCGATATTCTCGTGTGACAGCCGGTGCTCGGTGTGTTCTAGCCAAAGGGAAGTCGATAGACGCTACCCAGGAGATGCTGGCTCTCGGCATGTGCAACATCGTGGGCTCGTTCATCCAGTCGATGCCCGTCACTGGGTCCTTCACGCGGACGGCGGTGAACAATGCATCTGGAGTGCGGACGCCACTCGGAGGCCTTGTCACAGGTACACAGTTTACNTCACGCGGACGGCGGTGAACAATGCATCTGGAGTGCGGACGCCACTCGGAGGCCTTGTCACAGGTACACAGTTTACACGGCAAGCGAGAGCTACGATTTGCCTGTCACGTCACATAGCTGTTCAAATGTAGTGTGTTAAACAGTGTTTCTTTCATCTTGAAGCACGTATTAACATTGNTAGCTGTTCAAATGTAGTGTGTTAAACAGTGTTTCTTTCATCTTGAAGCACGTATTAACATTGAACTTTTTATTCTTAATTATTTTGCCTTTCCAATGCACATTAATTCCATAGTCTGCATTATATTTTCAATTATTCCCTACTCTTTTCTATTTTTTACACTTCATAAATTCAGTTTTCCATATACTCCACACAATGAATTCAGGGTGGATTGTATTAGGAAAAGAAGAAAAAAAACCTGGAGTAGTCAGGGAATTTTTCATTTCTTGAAAATTTAGCAAAAAGTTGGGGTAATTTGTGCAGAGTCAGAAAGTTTAGATATAGCATCTAAAAATGTGCTTAATTAAAGTAAATAGTGAAAGCAAAGATGTCTGCTATATGTCATCTTGCCGGTCATACTGTTCATATCAGGTCAACTCCTATCTTGTCCTGTCAAGACCTCGTTGGTAAGAGTCACCCAAACCTCTCCCCTGTGTTATGGTCTTCAAACTCATTTGGAGTTTCTGTGGTTTTGTTAGTGTTTTATCAGAAGCGACTGGCATTCTGGGTAAGAATAACTTAAAAAATTTTGGTTTGTTAAGGAAAAGTAACAGGACACGTGGGAAAATCAGGGAAATGTCAGGAAATTTTTTAAAAAGTGTTCCTATTCACCCTGTGATTGTTGAAGATTGTTGACTTGACACGTGGAGGTGTAGTGGTCAGACTACTTACCTCCCACCACAGTAATCCTCCCATTGTGTTTCCTCAGCTGTGTACGTGATTATCAAACTGTGTTTGCTGTTATAGGTAATGACCCAGGAATTTCGCAACTTCATCTGACGCTATGCTAATATCTACATTTTTGTCTAAACCCCTCGAGCTATCACTGGTGCATCTGTCATGAGCATTTTCTCCTGTCTACTGTTGTATGTGACGTACGTGATTCGCTCAGTCTCTTCCNCACTGGTGCATCTGTCATGAGCATTTTCTCCTGTCTACTGTTGTATGTGACGTACGTGATTCGCTCAGTCTCTTCCGTATGTGTGTTACTGGTTCTTAGTCCTGCAGGGCGTCTGCAAATCAGCGCAATGTCACATTATTAACAGGANCAGTAATCCTCCCATTGTGTTTCCTCAGCTGTGTACGTGATTATCAAACTGTGTTTGCTGTTATAGGTAATGACCCGGGAATTTTGCAACTTCATCTGACGCTATGCTAATATCTACATTTTTGTCTAAACCCCTCGAGCTGTCATTTGTTCATTGACTGGTGCATCTGTCATGAGCATTTTCTCCTGTCTACTGTTGTATGTGACGTACGTGATTCGCTCAGTCTCTTNTTGACTGGTGCATCTGTCATGAGCATTTTCTCCTGTCTACTGTTGTATGTGACGTACGTGATTCGCTCAGTCTCTTTCCGTATGTGTGTTACTGGTTCTTAGTCCTGCAGGGCGTCTGCAAATCAGCGCAATGTCACGTTATTAACAGGANCTTCCGTATGTGTGTTACTGGTTCTTAGTCCTGCAGGGCGTCTGCAAATCAGCGCAATGTCACGTTATTAACAGGAAAGAATGAGTCTATGGAAGGATGATTGAACTCGTGAAATTCCCAGGTCTCCGTTCTTAACGCATGTGCTGTGTGTGATTGCAGGAACGTTGATAGTCCTCGCACTAAGGTTCCTCACTGGGACCTTCTACTTCATCCCCAAGGCAAGCCTCGGTGGGTTGATCATCTGCGCCATGTTCTTCATGGTCGACTATCAGATGGTGCCGCTGCTCTGGAAGACCAAGAGTTAGTGCCTCTGTCGTTTGTCCAACTCTAATTCCTATATTTACGCATCACTGCTTGATTTATTAAGTTTTTATTATGGCGTACTAGCTACAGTAAAATTTTAATCAGGGAACTCTTAGCAAAACTGTGGTCATATTTACCATTCACTATAAATGTATTATTTTTCGTGCAGAAACAATAAACTGTAATTGTACAGTGGGTGTGACATTGGAGAAAAATATAGTATATAGTGAAAACCTCGTAGCCCGTCACGGTTGAATTATTATGAAAATTCAGCAAAACCTTTTTGTACACTTTTTAAGGGACCAGGGNACCTCGTAGCCCGTCACGGTTGAATTATTATGAAAATTCAGCAAAACCTTTTTGTACACTTTTTAAGGGACCAGGGAAAATTGCTACAAAATGTAGGAAATACTAAGAAGAAGGAAATTTGTGCTGTTAAAACAGTAAATGGGACAAAAAAAAAAAGAGGTCAAAAATTTAGGAACGTATAAACTTTGGTGGTGTAAAAAAAAAAATCTGCGGTAAACTTATTGTTTTGTATTAGAACAGCAGGTACTCTGAACTGTGACCTTCAGTCATTGTAAGTGGCAAAATAGTTTTGGCAACATGCTGTAATCTTCCAAGGNCAGGTACTCTGAACTGTGACCTTCAGTCATTGTAAGTGGCAAAATAGTTTTGGCAACATGCTGTAATCTTCCAAGGATGTGGTCAACGTATTTGCATGCAATGAGGTCGTGTACAAGATGGTGGGGGGGTTGGTAGACTGAGGAGGAGGGTGAAGAAGTGGAGTGGAGTAGGGAGTTTTGGGAGACCCAGGCTATTAAGAACCAGTGAGGGTGAGGTGCGTATGGGGCAGTGTTGAAATGCAAGGGTGGGGGAAACAGGAGATCCCTGAGAAAACCCGCCGACCGGCAGCATCGTCTAATACAATTAGAGAGAGAGTACAACCAGCTTTAGAGCACTTTTACAGGCCTGTCTAAAGTACAACATACTACCATCGTATTTGAGGGACCTACGGCAGCGAGTGTGTCTGCGTGCGTTCGAGAGGCATTCTACACGCAGAAGGCATCATAATGTATTGAAACCAGAAATTTGCACTTTTAGGGCAATGGGTCCTGTTGGCTGAGCAACCAGCATGCTGGCCCTACACGTGGCAATCTTCGTTTTATCCCAGGCACGTCAAAAGCACGGTTTGCCGTATTTGAAAAATGCACTGCATTCCATTGCCACCCCACCCACACTTAATTTTGCCTGTTCTGATAGGGGTCACGTTTGGCCTAGCAGCTAGAGAGCTCACCTCCAAGGCAAACCGGGTTCAATTCCTGGTGGTATCCCTCCCAGGCTCGCTTGTGGGAATCATGCTGGACATTGCAGTCAGTTGGCAGGTTTTCTCTGAGCTCTCCTGTTTCCCCCAGCCTTGTATTTCAGCACCACTACTTATCCACTTCGCTTCACACTCACTGACGTGTGTGTGTGTGTGTGTGTGTGTGTCTCAATACACACACTTTTTTTTCCCCCTAGTTTTAGGTCAAATACCTCACTTCTTTTGACAGTAATATTCTTTTATTCTTTTTGACCCTATCTCGTAGACAGAAACAACAGGTGAATTATTTTTATTGTCATGTCCAAGAAATTCGTACTTACCAGAGAAGTTAAACATTTTTGTCTTATATTCATGTAAATCTTTATGACATGCTATATTTTTATTGCCAGTGGTGTGAATTATTTAAAAAATTTTAAATGAAAACTTTTGCAGTACATTTCAGAGTATGTTTGTAAGTGTATGTCCTGGTTCAGAATTGCTTGATGAGTGTTCCATGTTCCAGAACTGGACCTCATTCCCTTCTTCGTCACCTTCTTCTGCTGCCTCCTCATCAGCCTCGAGTACGGCATCCTACTGGGAGTCAGTGCTAACATTGTGTTCCATGTTCCAGAACTGGACCTCATTCCTTTCTTCGTCACCTTCTTCTGCTGCCTCCTCATCAGCCTCGAGTACGGCATCCTACTGGGAGTCAGTGCTAACATTGTGTTCATCCTGTATGAGTCGGCGAGGCCCAGCGTTGCAATTAAGCACTTAACGGTACATCTTACTTGCCTTTCGCTGATTCTTATCAAACTTATGCCAAGAAGTTTTTTTTTTCCACTAATATACTATGATTTTTTTTTTACAATTTGGGGGTATGATTAATAGGTAATTATTTGGTCGATTACTGAACACTAATTCACTGTTTCTTTAGGATACTGTAGTACTATTTCATTTGGTAGTTTGATAACATATTTAATTAATTGTTAATAAATGTATTGATTTTTCAGTTTAGTTGTATTTAAATAATTATGATATTTACTCAGTTCTGAGCCACACGTTTTTCCCAACAATTTTATTTTATTTTATTTTTTTTTTTTTAAATGTGATTATTTTTGCAGAATATAATAGAAATACAGCCGCTGGTAAGCTATTTCAAACTGACAAATCAAACTTGTGCTGCTGGAGAGAATCAGGCAATGCTATTATTTGCTTCGGAAACCACAATAAAACTCTGTTAAGACTTTTTTAAGCGACTGAAAAAATAATGCTTATTAACCTGGAAAACCTCTTAAGAGGGTCAAAATACACATGTGCGTATAGACAAGGTTCATAATTATTTAACTTCTTAAGCAGGAAAACTTCTTAACTGGGTTTCACTGTTTTATCATTTTAGAGAGTTAAATATATTAGTTTCGATGGAAAACCATCTTATCAAAGGCAAAATTAAACTTCAAACTTCCTTCAGAAATTAAATTTCTCTACTGAGGTGGTTTAACCTGTGGCCTCATATGTATATAGTCCATTCACGGTAACTTCACACTTATCTGAAGTCCTGCTGAAGTTCTACTTCCAAGATATTCCTCCGCCTCGTACAAACTAAGCTTAAATAAGTCTAGAAAATTACACCAAAGGACAGCGCACCGAATTCGTGCGCACTCAGTTGTAGTAATATTTTGCATGAGAACTATTTATTACTAGGCGTTACCAACACACATATTTTCTCACTGTGTTATACATATTTATTAAAAATGGAACATTATAATTTGTAAATAAAATATTGGTTTAACTTAAATTTAACAAAAAATAAGATAATTTTATGTTAACAGAGGTATACAATGCTTGTGATGCATGGCATATTTAGAAAGTATCTAAACACGGCATACATGGGGTGTTTTTTCGAAGGTTTCATTCAAAAAGTGTGAAGAAACCGCGAATAGACTATACCAATAATTTTTTCTAGGGATTTTCACCAAAAAAACTAGGTGCTGCTTAGAATCAATGGTGGCTTAGATTCAAGTAAGAAACGTGTGTTGATTATTATTATTCTCATTTTATGCCATTTACGGCCAAATGAGAAGAGTTATTTATCCTCATTCTCATTTTTATACCATTTACCAGTCAAATTGAGCAGTTTGTGTGGGTGTGGCACTCCGCCCGACAGAGTAACAAATTCACGGCCTTTGGTTTGATTGCATTTGGACAGGCCTGACTTAACCCAGAGGAAGAGCGAGTATATTTATTAGGGAGACATCCCACTGGCTGGTACTGTACCNAAGAGCGAGTATATTTATTAGGGAGACATCCCACTGGCTGGTACTGTACCTTGTCTGGTAGTGGCTACCCTCTTGTCGCAACACGACGATGCCAGTGTCGTGTCGCTACTACGCAAGACGACATGCAAACTGGACGAGAGAGAGATGTAGAGCACATAACACCTTCATCCAAGATTTGTGCCATCGTCAGTGTACCATGTTCCGCCTGTTAGCAGGATAATTATCCGCAACCTCATTTAGATCATTTCATTGAACTGCAAAGGAGGATATTTAAGACGAAGCGCGTGGGTGCCAGGTAACGCATTCTTCCTGCTCGAACAGATTTCTTCACCAGTATTGATGTCTGCCTAGACTCCTGACTTATGTTGTTCAAAAATCCCTTACATGAGGATTGCCGTTGTCACTGAACATAGGAACAACTTGAAATTAACAGGGTGGTGATTATGCAAGGATACATGCTTATATAAATTTTCAGACACAGAATTAAAGTTAGTGATAATAATTTTTTACTGTATTGTGTTAATGTTATTTCCAGTCAAAGTTCTCTAAATTAACACACTAAGGCCCTTTTAGGAAGTTCCCTTTGAAACAGTTTTCTGCATAATAAGTTAGAGTCATTTTGCACTTAGCCCATAAATTTCTAGTACCGTATTCACCCGAATATAAGTCAACCCCTTACATTTACCCTTTGCTAACTCAATTTTGCCACTACTCAAAAACTCAAAAGTCCAATATCCCATGAAAATCATTTTTAATGTGACACGTCACAGTCTGCTCTCCACTCTGTATGTGATCTACAGGATGATGGAGCGCTAGATCGCTTGGTCAACCTTATTGCGTAGCGAACTGACACATACTCAGGGGTGAAATCAGGCGGCTAATAAACACTTCGACTTCGGATTCGGTTAGCTAAAACAGTTATTTATTGCATCATTACGTCACTCATTATATAGGTATGGTACACTGCACTCTTGGGTTCCGCTACCTGCACCCTTCCCTTACCCGTCGGAGGCCTACAGGTCAGAGTTTTAGTTTATAAACGTCGGGGAAAAGTGGTCGGATTTGGAGGCGCGGTTACTTAACTGAGCTGCTACTGTGTGCTGGCTTCATCCCGGCATCCCGGGAAGTCTTGTTGAGGCGTCTCTCTCGGCGACTTCAGCGTCCGTCCCGCGATGTCTGGCGCGACCCCCGTGTCTCTGGAGCCTCCCGGATTGACTCCCCAGCCGTCCAACTGGGCCGCACTCCTGGCGCTGACCCCGCGTCTCTTGAGTCCTCGGATTGACTCCCGAGTCCCTCGAGTCCCCCTGGATCGACTGACTTCTCCACTACCCTCTGGACTATATCTCGAGGAATTCCCTACGTCATTGGCGACCCGACTTACGTCAAACTTTGGCGTGCGTCGATCAGGTGAAGTAAGCCTCACGCGATGACGAGCGCTTCTCTCTNGGTGAAGTAAGCCTCACGCGATGACGAGCGCTTCTCTCTCTGTCACCTAGCACGTGCGTCATTGGAAGGAACTATTCTGGTGACGTCGGTATGAGCATTTGACGCACGTTCTGGCAGATTGTGAAATTGTCGCTCTGTTCTTTCTCTAGACGCTGTCATGCGTCAAATGTAAGTAAAATAGGTAAAAGCTTACCAGTCATTAAACCTTGTGTACAAGAAAGAGAAAAGAATGCAGTATTAAAAAGAACTGTTCTGTGTCAATTATTCATCACTTCAATCAGACTCACCAGTAGAATGATCCTCACGAACATTTGCTTTCCTTCGGTAACAGAAAAATACCTGACTGCAGCACAATTGTTATGCATACGAACTACCATTAGTTTAAAATTCGCATCATAACTATGACGTTCAAATTTGCCTTATTTGCAACGCAGATGAACTGTCTTTCTGTCTCTCTCTCTCCCTCTNTCTTTATTTCTTTCTCCCAATGTGGTCACTCGCAAAAAATTAACATGTGCTCATTTACTGATACGTTTGATGCAAAACCGGAAAACGGTCTCGACCATGAGTAAACAAGTATGGTAAAATAAGTTAGAAGTCATAGATACAGCTACTATCTCGTACTCACAACTCCAGACGTATTCACTCTGGGAATGTTGAACGTCAGCACTAAAGGTGGTCATCAGACAACTTTGATCACTCGCGTTCACAGACATGATGCCAATTTGGTGATCACATAGCTGCTCTAGATCACAAGATGTTAAGTTTGCCACTTTGTTGCAATTGTATCTTTGGTAAACGCTACCTAACCAAACATAACCGCCTGTAGTGTAATGTAATGCACTGACCCATTTATGCATATTTAATACTTGTACCAATATTTTAGCTGTAGTTTTGTCAGGTGGTTCGGGATAGTTAGAAATATCTGCGCACCTGGATTAGAGACTGGTAACAGAGCCTATTGGAAGAAAAACGTGATGGAAATTGAAGTTAACCTCACTTTTTGGTGATTGTGTTTAATTTCTTTTGATAATATTAACCAAACTTTTGTTTTTTGAAAGATAAGAATATTTCTCTGGAAACCATGATCTAAGTGCTATTACTATTAACTATGCATAAATATTAATCTCAATTTTTTTTGTGATGCGAAAATGGGACAACCCCTAAATTTTTTTAAGTGAAATTTGGAACAGAACGTAGTCGTATATTCGGGTGAATACGGTAGTTTGAATTTCTTGAAGAGTTTACCTTGTTAATAAGCCTCCAGTTCCTTCAGAAACTTACTAAGAGAGTTTTATTAGTTTAACGAAGATTGATTGACTGTATCATAAGTCTCGCTTAGTCCTGCCACAGTGTATCAGTCTTATTGCGTAATTTTGTTTGTGTGCTTACTGTCCTACATATGAGATTCTGATACTATGTTTGTGTGTTGTGTGGGTCCCTTGTAAAGACTGGGTGTCGACCGTGTTACGAGGTGAATGCAATGTGTGTGTTTCCGTGGCTTGCAGGTGAGTGGTAACGAGGTGCTGCTGGTGNCGACCGTGTTACGAGGTGAATGCAATGTGTGTGTTTCCGTGGCTTGCAGGTGAGTGGTAACGAGGTGCTGCTGGTGAGGCCGGAGCACGGGTTGGTGTTCCCGGCTGCAGAGTACATCCGGGAAGTGATCGTCACGTGCTGCTCGACCGAGGAGCGGCCGGACTTCCTCGTCGTCGTGGATGGCACGCACGTCTTCACCGTCGACGCCACTATGGCCAAGGTGCCCTTCTGCCTCCTAGCTTCAGCTAACAGTGTTTTGCCCTAAATGTACTGGAAAAGAATAAAAATCAAACATGTACAAATTTTAATGAGACTGAAATGTAAAGGAAATATTTTTGACCGAATTTAAACCACTTGCTAATACATACTTGAGGAGAATTCGAGTCCACAAGCTTTGCTTGATATCTTTAGGCAATATGGTACTTGAATGTCGCGAATACTTCTAACAGCAGCATACATTTCTCAGTTTTGTCACATGCTCGGGCCACAACTGTTTGTTTGATGGTTGGTGCCATTGTGAGAGGTTTCATTTTTATTAGACCTGTTTGCAGGTGCCAAGATCACAACATTTATTTCTGTATTAAGCTGGACTCACGGTAGTCTGTGATGCTCTTTCAGTCCGTCTGTCTGGCCATCACATGATCATCAACCAATTGCAGGGCAATTTTTTTTCTATCTGTCCATCCGTTGAATATTTACTAAAATGTAACTTTTGAGAACGGACAAATGAACCACCGCCTTCTGACGATATTCCTTAGACAGGAATACACACTTTGAAATTAAACATAAGGTGGTGGATCTCTGTTTGTATATCTTCGTAAACTTAAAGATTTAAAATGTAAAAAAATTANTGAAATTAAACATAAGGTGGTGGATCTCTGTTTGTATATCTTCGTAAACTTAAAGATTTAAAATGTAAAAAAATTACATAAAAAATTATTTTCCTGAAATGTTTTTCCCTTGAAAATGTATTTCTGGCATAAATTTATCTCCAACTAAAGGAAACTTGCATGTTAAATTGTCACACTGAAATTTTGCCATACAGAAGGATTGTTGCGAATCGCTTTCAACTGACGGATGAAAACAATAGACGCATGATCGTCGGACGGATGACCGGCAGGTGCAACAGAACATTGTGAGTCCAGCCTTACTGGTTAAAGAGTCTTCCAGCATGTGTCCAAACAACTGTGGGCCAGTCGAGAAAGGAAACACGAGTCTGCAGTACCTATGTACGTTTTTAAAGTTTAACTTTACACGGAAAGAATTTNTCCAGTCGAGAAAGGAAACACGAGTCTGCAGTACCTATGTACGTTTTTAAAGTTTAACTTTACACGGAAAGAATTTATGAAATTTGTGGCTTTCGGGTATGAAGGATATTTAGCGGGCAGAAAGAAGGAACTAACCAACGTTTTCAAAAATACTGAACAAGCCAGGTACATTCATAAGTGCATGTATTTAATGGCATTGAGGGTGATGCGTCGTGCTGCAACAGAACTTGAAGCTGCTGACGGAGGACCTGAGCGTGCGCAAACAGACGCTGGTGTTCTGGAACTGGCGGCGGAGCGCGGAGAAGACGTGCTGCGGCCTCGACCCGGCCATGAGCTCCTACTTCCGCTACGGGAACACACTCCAGGATCTGTTTCCAGGTGCGTCCGACACAGTAGTGCTTTCCCCAGCTGCACGTCATGATCACGGTACCTGTGTATGAGGGGTATTCTGTCCAATAAATCTGGTTGTGATAGCGTAAGTCCGTCTTGGTGTTGCAATTTTAAAAGTTAGTAGTAAATATACTTAATATTTATTATCTAACTAGAAAGAATTTAGCTATGTAAAATGTTTAGTAGCTGAGATCAACTATTCCTGCTAAACTACACAGAAGTACTTTCATGGTTCACTGCAGAAATCACTACTTGATTGTAGTTTGTCAACATTTAAATCTAAACGTACTGTACAACATAAAGGGCAAAGCTTTTCAAAAATCGATTGCAAAAAGTGTTCATTTATTTGTTAGACACCTCAAGTGACACACATTGTTGTTTATAATAATTCTTCTTGCAGGTGAAAATAACATGGAGGTCGTACTTAATGAAGAGAGAACTCCAGTTCTTTGCACAGAAGAAGAATGACCAAAGTATTGTTCCCTTAACTACATTTTGTATGAGATTACATTTTATATAGGACTGTGTTATTACATTACCATGTTTAGAGAGATGCATTATGTACTTTCTTCAAAATATATAACTCTGATGGGTGCGCTGGATGTTATGGTTAATTGGGTTATGTTTATGTTGTGTATACATTTACAGTGTTTTTCGGATGATACTTGCAATGAGGGCATTGAGTAGTAAGTATAACTAGGGCCATCTGCTTTTCGTGAAAAGATTCCACGNCGGATGATACTTGCAATGAGGGCATTGAGTAGTAAGTATAACTAGGGCCATCTGCTTTTCGTGAAAAGATTCCACGGCTAATTGTACTGCGGAGCATGTTAATTCAGAACCTATTTCGTGGTTGGGTGATTTCAACTCTCACTCATCTTGGGTATCTGCAAGCCAATCACTGGTGTTCCGTGTCGGGATAATTTAATTCTGATTGGCGCAGTGTAGTAGATAATGCCTTCTCACACATACACGTGGCGTGGCCAATAGCAAGAGGAAATTTGCGAGTGTGCCGTACCAAGTTGAGTATGGCCTGAGTATTTTCGCGAATAAAAGGTGGCGCTCTGTATAACAGTTGAGAAATATAGCTTTGTTTGTCCCATAGTCATATTAGGTTATTGTTTTATCTACAGAAAAAGGGGACTGGACTTTGATAACAGTTTGCTGAGACAGATGAGATTAACAATTTCCATCACGTAATCGCTTGTTTGTGGGAAAATCCTGTAGAATATTTAATCACCAGCTGCAGTCATAAAAATTATATGCATGGTGTGTGCAGGTTAGGAAGGAGTAAGTGGTTCAAGTAAGAAACGAACACATTTTTAGAAAAATAATGTATGTACTTAGAACAGATAACTAGAGTATAATTGACAAAGAGTGTGACGGCTGGAGTCAGAAGGTGGATGCTCCAAGCAGCAGTTTGAGCTCCTCGTAAGACAGCCAGAAGGTGAGGGACCAGGGAGCCAGCCGCAGCCACAGGGGGACAAAGCCCTTGTACAGGCCGAACACACCCTCGTTCCTCACCGTCTGCAGGAAGCAGTCCGTCGTGTTCCTGTAGAACAGCCCCCTGCAACAGCCAATCACNCACCCTCGTTCCTCACCGTCTGCAGGAAGCAGTCCGTCGTGTTCCTGTAGAACAGCCCCCTGCAACAGCCAATCACGCCTCGTCCACCACTAGTTCTTAATACTTTTCCCATGCTGTGATCAAGTATGGTCGACTACTAACCTATTTCACGTGTTTTTATGACGCACTTTCCATTTTGTGATAGGGTCTGGTCAGCTACTAGCCTATTTCATGTGTTCGACTTGACTCTTTTCTTGCAATGATTAGACTATGGTTGACTCTGAGACATGAGTCTTGTCTGTCAGTCAGTCAGTAAGGAGTGTGTGTGCATGTGTGGGCACGCGCTGTGTAGGTGGTCTACTTGCCTGCCTCGCGCATCCGTCGGCTGGTTCATGATGCGCGCCTTCACCACGTCCACCGGGCTGCCCATCACCGCTGCTACGAATCCAGCACACACACTGCAACAGTCATCGAACACCCAGTCCCGGTATCACCTTGAGATAGGGATCACTGCTGTAATGTGCTTTTGATGTAAGTTATTTGGTAATTTACTGCACATCATCCCAAAGTTGCTTGGATACTGACCTCCCGTTTATGAGGTCCCCAGTTCAATGTCAGGCTCTGACGGGCAGAAAGGTTTCAGAGGGGTGGGGGGGGGTTTCTCACTGTGAGTATGGCTGACGTTGCAGTGGTGTGGGGTTTTCTCTGGGTTCTCCCATCTTGATTGTGCTGCATCTCTACACCCATCACATCTCACCTCGTACATTCGCAGACTGGCCAGAGAGACAGGTGTGTCGTCAGGTAGTACAGTTGGCTCCACTTAGCGCCTGCCAGCTCTCGTACNCGCAGACTGGCCAGAGAGACAGGTGTGTCGTCAGGTAGTACAGTTGGCTCCACTTAGCGCCTGCCAGCTCTCGTACGTACTGACTGCCTCGGGCAGGAACTACATGTGAACTTTCACTTTCCACCGCACATCAGTGGTGCGGATACAATTTCCTCTTAAAAGCGGTCACAAGTACAAGATGACTTGTTCTAATTATCCCCTTCCGCTCCCTTTCTATCACCAATTAGCATTTCTTAACTTCCGTCAGTGCTTCAAGAATAATAAAGCTTGTGAATATGTAACAATGTAAGGTATTTGACATTAAGTTGTCTTGTCATGGCAAAATTTTTTAAAAACCCTCTGATAATCAACTTGTGACAAAAATTAGGTAAGTGTAGAGCTTTCGTACACGATTCCCTTGAAAAAAAACCAAACTTTGTGACTTCGGTGAGGTCACCTGTGCTCGCCGCTGCANTCGCAGACTGGCCAGAGAGACAGGTGTGTCGTCAGGTAGTACAGTTGGCTCCACTTAGCGCCTGCCAGCTCTCGTACATGCTGACTGCCTCGGGCAGGAACTACATGTGAACTTTCTCTTTCCATCGCACATCAGTGGTGCGTATACAATTTCCTCTTAAAAGCGGTCACAAGTACAAGATTACTTGTTTTAATTATCCCCTTCCGCTCCTTTTCTGTCACCAATTAGCATTTCTTAACTTCCATCAGTGCTTCAAGAATAATAAAGCTTGTGAATATGTAACAATGTAAGGTATTTGACATTAAGTTGTCTTGTCATGGCAAAATTTTTTAAAAAAAACCCTCTGATAATCAACTTGTGACAAAAATTAGGTAAATGTAGAGCTTTCGTACACGATTCCCTTGAAAAACCAAACTTTGTGACTTCGGTGAGGTGACATGATGAACGTGTCACCTGTGCTCGCCGCTGCCCGTTGTAGACTTCCCACGCTGTGAATGTTACCTGGCGAGTATGTGAGTGACGTAGTTGTCCTTGAGAGCGAGGTCGTGCAGGAAGTACCTCTTGGAGTAGTCGTACGCCGTCAGATCTCCGAGGGTCACCAAGGCCGCTCGCTGCACGTTGGGCACGCAGCCCTTCCACAGTCCCTTCACGCCACCCTTCGTGTAGATCTGCTTGAAGGCACTCAGTGATGATTTGACTCTGCAAGTATTTACACCTGCGTTAAGTCAGTTTCTCCCCATGCATGGCCTTGAAACTTTGTGTAACCTCTATGTTTTGGTATACAGTGAAATCTCAATATAAAGTACACAAACAGATTTTCAGTTTTATGCTTAATACTGAAAAGTACTTTATACTAAACAAGTATTTAATAACATCACATTTTCTGGGGATTTGAAAGTGAAATATCTTGTAATGAGATTTTACTGTAACATGCTTAAGGCCTATCTTAAATCTATATGATCTTGAAAATATCCAAATACAGCTTAATTTTGGATGAATTATAAAATAGGTTTTTTGGATGAACATAATATTACTTGTTATTCACAAATGCATGTTCACTTACATACTAAATAAAACATGTAGGTATGAACGGATGGAAAATGCTTGCTGTGTGAGGGTTTATTATATGTATTTTGCATATATATCCGGTCCTCACCTCATTCATCTTGCATGCACATGTCTTTGCCGTATCAACACGAGCATACACAGTGTTATGACAAGTTGAAAATTGCAGTTGTTTTCACCTCGTTGTCACAGACTCCTCCAGGTTTGTAATGCATACATGAGGCGAAATTTTATCTACATTTAAGATTCCTTTCCTTTTCCAACGTTACGACATTTTACTCATATCATGAGAGATGAAAGTAGGCCTCTTCTGCTAAATATGTCAATCATTGGGCTTATGCAGACGTTGTGCGACATTCTTGCTCTGTTAAATATTATGATGTTCAAGCCATAGGCGTGAGCAACGATGAGTAATTGGGAGGGGGTGCAAACTGCGTAATGAAGATCCAATTTTTTCAAGTTTAAAACTACAAAGTAAAGACTATTTTTTTGTAATGCATTCATCACGAGTAGCTAAACTACATTACAGTAATTTTTAATTTAGTGCTAATTTCAAACACACAGACTGTCTAGTGAAAATACAAACTTGGGAAGATTGTTTTGTGTTTGCCGAACAACCTGATGTAATGGGGGGTGGTGGAGCTACACTCCATGTGCTCACGTACGACACCTGCACGAGAGCGGTGGAGATGTCTGACCTGGGAGGCTGGCCCAGGAGCCGCCGCCGTCCCTCAGCCTGCATGCGTATCTTGACGAGGTCCGCGGGGTTGGCCAGGAACTGCGCTGCCATTCCTGCGACCAGCCCGTTCACCGCAGACTTCCTGCACCAAGTCATCACAACACATCTTCCTCACAGCACGGATATACCACTCTCTCTGGGGAAGAAGACATGGAGGCAGGCAGGGTTGGTTGACTTGCGATAGCGATAGGCAGGAGTGGATGTAGACTTTCGGGTTGGAGGAGAGGGTGCATTTCCAGGCTTTTGATTTGTGGCATGGGTCCCTCATCATAATTTTTAGAAAATAATATTTACTTAATCTATATTTATTTGTGTATGTATAATTTTCGTGTAGGGAGAATTTAAATGTTCCTTGAATAATAAAATTCACATGTTAGAAAGTAGCGACATTTCCTGTTTAAAGGGCCAAAATGTAATTCAGATCTTCTTCAAACTTAATTTTTTTTTATTACTACCCATTTCACGTTAATAACTATAGTCAATAGGGTTGTGCGAATGAAAAATGTTAACTTTCATTTTCGTTTTGGTAAGAACTTTAGTTACCGAAAGTTGTAACAAAATAAAAATTCTTGATTTCAATTAATTTTCGGGTGTTTAAGGAATGTTCATTTAGTGCACCAGCAAAAAAATTTTCCTGTAAATCATCTTGATTGTTTTTATTATTATATAAATGAAATAACTGCATCAAATGAAGATTTAAATGTAAGCAAGACTTCCTGTTGTAAATACTCATATCCTAAATGTTTTTCAATTTTATTTAACAACAAATTTGTTTAATGAATAACTTGCGTAATTATTAGGAATTTTGTTAATCTTTTTTCTTTAAGGCTGAGCTGTAGGAAAATTATTTTTCGTTTCAGTTTCACGAAAGTTCATAACGTACCTTTTGATTTAATTTTGTGAGAAAAAAGTCACATTCGCACAACCCAAATAATCAACAGTTACTTTATTATTTAATAATTTTTTATCCCTCTTTGGAAAATACGGATTCAACTGAAACCATAAAAACTTTAAAAAAATTCTGTTGAGTAGTTCTCTATACCATGCCAAACTATGTTTGGGGGTGTACATGTCTTCTTTAATAAACTGTTTTACATTGCATTTTTTACAACAGTTTATTAACTTTTTTTAAATCCAATATAACAATTTTACTCGNGGATAGTCCTCTCTATGCCATGCCAAACTATGTTTGGAATGCAATGTGTACAAGCCTGTACGTCATTAGCATGGGGGTGTACATGTCTTCTTTAATAAACTGTTTTACATTGCATTTTTTACAACAGTTTATTAACTTTTTTTAAATNTGGGGGTGTACATGTCTTCTTTAATAAACTGTTTTACATTGCATTTTTTACAACAGTTTATTAACTTTTTTTAAATCCAATATAACAATTTTACTCGGAGGAACTATTTATTAGTTCAATAACAGTTGTAATAAGGAATGAAGTAACCAGCGCATAACATACAGTAAATTTTCATGTAACTCTATTCATAGACATCAAATAGTCAAATATACTGTTATCTCGACCTTGTGGATTTGAATGACAGGCAAATGTCATTGTATTTATTACATCTTCATATGCACTGTCGAGGGGTGTTAATAACAACTATCATTCCATTTAATTTAACGAAGTTGACCTTTGTATCTTTACCCTTCCTCATACTGGGAAATGATCNAACTATCATTCCATTTAATTTAACGAAGTTGACCTTTGTATCTTTACCCTTCCTCATACTGGGAAATTATCACTATCAGGTTATTAGTGCCTTGGGGCCCAAGCAACTTTGCTCTGAAAAATTTTCTCGTATCACTAAAATTGGCGGTGTTATTCAGGTAGCCTGCCTTGGGTGCCTTACCTGGTATATGCTAAAAAAAACTTGATGAATGTTATTTGTCAAATGGTTTGGTTTTTTTTATCAAGTCATCATCAACATTGTGTCACGAAGCTATAAAGTATCCTCAAACCTTGATAAAGATTGTTTGGCTTTTGAACAGCCTTAACAGTGAAGCAGCTGTACAGTGGCGTAACTACGAGGGGTGGTCAAGGTGGTAAATCATCCCCCACAGACCAGTCACTGGGCACATCCAGCGGAGAATTAAGCCTTTCCCTCAATGAGCGATACTCATTCCACCAGGAAAGGTTTCAATACATATTTTGCAGGTTAAGTTTTAAAAATGTTCCCTGGGAGGACCTTCAAATCCCTCCCCCACACCCCTCACACGCCTCGGTAACATATCCTCCCCCCCCCCATCTCTCTTAAAGAAACTAGCTAGCTACGGCAGTGAGCTAGACAGCGGAATGCACGCACCACAAGGGGTAAACGTCGGTGTCCGGGTCAGGTCCCAGTAGATTGTCACGCATCTGCTGGTAGATGACTATGCGGGCGCCGCAGTAGACGGCGTTGCGGTAGATGGCGGACGACAAGCCGCTCCACAACTTCAGCAGCCCCTCGTCGCGGACCACGCTGACAGCAGTCCCCACCAGGCCTCGCCGGGCCTCCTGCAACTGACTGAATGTCGCTCAGAGGGAAGTCCTGTCCCCTACATACCTGCAATAAACACAAGACTAGACACACAGATTACTTCAGAATACAGAGTTGAAATAGCAGCGTATTCTGCAGCGGTTAGACTGCTCGCCTCCCACCAAGGCGAACCTGGTTCAATCCCCGGACGATGCTGCTGGTCAGCGGTTTTTCTCTAGGATCTCCTGTATCCCTTGCCCTTTCATTCTTACACTGCTCCATACTCATTTCACTTCACCCTCATCTGCTCTTAAAACCTCGATGTTAAGAGGCGCTGAAATCTCTTCACATATTCTGCAAGCTCCAACTGCATACGCCAGGTAAATGGCGTCGCTAGCCAGCCATATGTTGGAACGCTGTTCATTCACCGATCAGCACCTGGTAACTTACTTGACAGCTTGCATTCCAGCCCATATGGAACCTTTCAAATCATGCAGTTGCCAATCGGACACAAGGCCCGTTCCTAGGGCCTCGCCTGGCCAATCAGCAAATGGGTTCATCCGCATCAAAGGAACCTCCATGCCACTTTGTCTCTGTATACTTATGTGCTCTGTGCTAGAGACTTGCAAAATTCCCATTATTATTTGCAACGCTCTAAATTTCATTATCCTGCCTACCTCCAAAAACGTTTTGCACCACCACGATGCACGTTTGCAACGACAGTGGGCGCATTACAAAATCAAGGTCAACGACAACGTAAAGGATGTCCACACAGGAAAAAATTAGAGAATTTCATGTGACAGAGAAATGTCAGGGAATTTTCANACGACAACGTAAAGGATGTCCACACAGGAAAAAATTAGAGAATTTCATGTGACAGAGAAATGTCAGGGAATTTTCACCTGGATCAGAGGAAATGTAAATAATTGCCACTCTGCAAAGGGTGTTAGTTGTCTGAATACAGGATAATATAATTATGAGCTAACGTGTTTTAAGATTTCAATTTTTAGGTTTGTGAACTGGCAATAATAGGTATGTCTCTGCATAGTGTCANCGAGCTAACGTGTTTTAAGATTTCAATTTTTAGGTTTGTGAACTGGCAATAATAGGTATGTCTCTGCATAGTGTCATAGGGACTATACATACAAAATAAAGTATTTCTGTTTGTAATGGGCATTCGTGTGAAGTAAATAGCATGCACGTATTGCGAGAAATATCGATGGGTTGCATCAAATGTTGGCCCTGCTTGCTTGGTCTATTGCAGTGTCATCATATTCAACTTAACTGAACGCATATTTGTTCTGTTAGTGGTACAAAAATTGGCATTGGAAGGTTTCAGTATCCCTGAAAATAGGTCAGGAAAAATGGTAAGATACTGCCTGAAACAGAGAAAAGTCAGGGAATTCCAAAATGTAATTTCAGTGAACACTTTGAAAGCTAGAAAAAACATGTCAAGTCTTTCGTGGTATTCTGTACAGAAAGAATGTATTTCCATTCCATATTTTCTCTTGAGTCGTGGGCAACCTAGTGATTAAGAAATCCAGATGTTGCAAAACTTTATTTTTTTTTAGATGTGCATGTGCAGAATTATCAAAAAATCAGGAAACGTACCGTAAAATGTGTTTCAGTCTGTGCAGGTATGGTGACCGATGATTGCGTTAACAGAGGATTGCTGGTACTGGCAGTTGTTGACAAACTGAACAAATTTGACCGCAGGCACCCCACCTGGACGGCTATTACGCGGTACTGTCGCGAAAGTGACTGCAAAATTCAGAGAAACAGATGGTCTTGATGAAAATAAGCGAAGTGGATGGCTGCGGACAGCAACCAATATAGTTAATTCCACAGTGACTGTGGCAACGGTTGTCAAGAGCCCACGGAGAAGCGCTTTGCTCGGCGTGAGTCTAAGCAGTGTCGTGCGTGCATTACAGACAAGCGAGTCTCGTCTGTACAAACTCCAACTGCAGCAACACCTCAGTGACGACAATCCTGATATGTTCAGAATTCTTTTNGAAAGTGACTGCAAAATTCAGAGAAACAGATGGTCTTGATGAAAATAAGCGAAGTGGATGGCTGCGGACAGCAACCGATATAGTTAATTCCACAGTGACTGTGGCAACGGTTGTCAAGAGCCCACGGAGAAGCGCTTTGCTCGGCGTGAGTCTAAGCAGTGTCGTGCGTGCCTTACAGACAAACGAGTCTCGTCTGTACAAACTCCAACTGCAGCAACACCTCAGTGACGACAATCCTGATATGTTCAGAATTCTTTTNACGAGTCTCGTCTGTACAAACTCCAACTGCAGCAACACCTCAGTGACGACAATCCTGATATGTTCAGAATTCTTTTACTGGGCTCTTCAGCAATTGGCAGCAGATCCAAAAGTCTCACCGAAGATCTTTTTCACTGGTGGTGCCAACTTTTTACAAGAATGGTGAGATTAACTATCGCAATTGTTGTTAGTGGAGCGACCCCAACCTGCACTGGACGGAACCCTGTGAGAATACTGGTGGCTTGGAAAGTGATGGTGAGGTGTGGCATTTGGGACACCTGCATTATCAGTCCAGTTTTTATTGGGAACTTGACTGCAGAGCGCTTTTGACACATGCTCCAGTGAGCGAGTGAAGAGATTTGGACGGCTCTTAACATTGAGGTGCATGCTTAAGGCGACCACCATTCCGTCAGTTCTGAATGAAGTAGGCATTTTTCCAGTGTTCTTTCCCACAGGATGCAACACCACGTCATTACGNCCATTCCGTCAGTTCTGAATGAAGTAGGCATTTTTCCAGTGTTCTTTCCCACAGGATGCAACACCACGTCATTACGGGTTGTGTGTCCATGCCCGGCTGGAGTAGCAATTCCCAGGTCATTAGATCATTATATCGGATGACGTTGTGGTGTTGAGTGGCCAGACCAATCACCAGGCATGAGTCCCNACCCAGGTCATTAGATCATTATATCGGATGACGTTGTGGTGTTGAGTGGCCAGACCAATCACCAGGCATGAGTCCCGTGGGTTTCTGAGTCTGGGAAATTTGAAGGCCATGGTTAACGTGAGAATAGTAAAGGATACAGGGCATCTAAAGGAGAGGATTATCGATACCTGTTTCAGCATTCAGCCTGAGGTTCTACGGCATGTCTTCAGTGATTGGGAACGACGTGTGTAACATGTGCATTATTCAACAGGCGGGAAGCCATATTGAGTTTATGTTATAACCTCCCACGTTTTGTATGATTCCATACTTCGTGATGATCCTGTATTGTAATTGTTCTGCTACAGTGAGGACCCGTATTCCCTTTGGACTTGGTTGGGCCACCCATTGTTAGTTGTCTCTTCGTTCAAAGCCATCCAGGGCATGCCAAGCAAACAGCACTCCAGTTATAAACGCAGTACAAATGCACAAGGGACCGCAGTGGCTGAGCGGTTAGCCTGCTTGCCTCGTACCAAGGCCAACCAGATTCAATTCCCAGTCGGGTCACTGCATTTTCGCATGTGGGAATCGTGCCGAACGATGCCGCAGATCAGCGGGTTTTCTCTGGGATCTCCCGTTTTCCCCTCCTTTCATTCCAGCACTCCTCCATATTCACTTCTATCACTCATAAACGTACAACTGTTTGAAGTCTAACCTGTCCCCAAATAATGAGAATTTTGCAAGTCTCTAATTCAGACTAAGAAATCTAGCACACCGAGGATTACATGTAAGTGTACTTCTTGTAACGCTACTTTGAAAATTAACTTGTCCTTGAAAACAAAACTTGCACCTACAGTTACACCCCACGGAAATACATTTTCTTTGCTAGGGAAAATTATTTCGAAATAACCACTTAAACCGACANACCTACAGTTACACCCCACGGAAATACATTTTCTTTGCTAGGGAAAATTATTTCGAAATAACCACTTAAACCGACACGACTGGTTGGGAATCCTTTTATACAACAAAGAAACATCCATCTGGTTGAGGAAAAATGAACTCAGCATCCCAGTTGCTGATGGCCAGCTAGTAATGGGCTTTGTACTGTACGGTAATCATGTTTGGTGTTGTGAGCGGAGAGATTTGGGCGGCTCTCAACAGCAAGGTCTTGAGAGTNCGTACTGTACGGTAATCATGTTTGGTGTTGTGAGCGGAGAGATTTGGGCGGCTCTCAACAGCAAGGTCTTGAGAGTCGATGAGGGTGAAGCAAGGTAAAGGACAGCGCCAGAATGCAAGGGCGGGGGGAAACGTGAGATCCCTGAGAAAACCCGCTGACCAGCGGCATCGTCCGGCGCGATTCCCACATGCGCAAATCCAGGAGCGACTCTGCCAGGAACCGAGCTCTGTTCTCCTAGGTGGGAGGCGAGTAGTCTTGACTACTACGCCACCGTAGTCCCATGAATATAGACAACTCACTTATAACTTGTCTTGGAGTTCTGTAAATGTGTGCGGTCCTCAGTGTCTTAAAGATTGCACACTTGTGAATATTTTAAAAAAAGTTTTGCCCTGTAATAACCTTTGCACCTAAAAATATTTTTCTAGCTCTATTTGGAACTAATTTTAGGCAACGGCATGATTGCAGGTAAAACAATATATATTTAGGTCAGCTACTTATATGCCAGCCCCTTGTTGCTGGAGCTAATACATTTTCTTGGACAGAACTCTGAATGTGTTTTAAGTCAAATGGTCTGCTGCTACCAACAGATACAAATAAAATTTTGCAAATTTCATTTGCTTGGTGCATTCATTTACTTGTGTAATTCGAGCCAAGTTAATTAGACGTGCCAAGGAGGACTGTGCGTCAACAGCAAGCTTGTAATAAAACAAAGACCTAATCCCANGACTGTGCGTCAACAGCAAGCTTGTAATAAAACAAAGACCTAATCCCATGAAACATACTTTGTCAGCAGCGGGGGTCGCGATGGTGCAGTGGTCAGACTACTCGCAACCCACCAAGGCGAACGGGCTTCGATTCCCAGCAGGGTCTCCTAGATTTTCACATGTGGGTCATTGTCTGGCTGGTTTTTTTGGGGCACTTCCCCCTTTTCCCTGCTCTTACATTCCACCGGTGCTCCATTCTCACCACACTTCACCATCATCGGAGCTCTGAACCTCTCAAACCAGATGCACGTCACTGAACTTCAAAAATTGTTCCTCTCCCTAACCTGTGTTTGACGAGACGTTAAGTTCCTTTATAAAAAAGATTAACACTTTCATGCCCATTGTAAACGTATATCAACATGTTTTACACGAAGCTTATATTTGACCGGTACTGTACTCTGCGAACCTCAGTGTCCAATAATCTTCCGTGTGGGTAACTGATTCCTAAACCGTACTGCGCTGCGTTATGACTGGTTCATATCACTGTCACTGAGAACAAAGACAATAGCTTATTGGTTATGATGGCGAAACAATTTATTTGCCTGTTTAAGTACAGCACGTATCAAAAATATTTGTAACGACAACACTTGAAATTATAAATGAATGTGAAAACGAAAATGCTGGCCCGGGATTGAAACCCGGGAGCCCCGAAGGCAGCGCCTGAAAGCTGCAGAGATCCTACTGCTGTACTCACGTGAGCTGCTCCTTCCTTGGCCAGGCTCTCTCCCTGTAGCTGCAGACGCGTCTTCACCAGGTCCATGGGGTACGTCACTGCGGAACACAACAGTAGCCGTGAGAACACCGCAGCACCGCCGGCAATTACCTACTCCTCTGTCCATTCCAAGGTGACAGCCCGTATTAATCCTCCTGTTCGCACGCTTTGGAGGCATTGATTGTGTAGCCAGTCACCACTGTGTTCGCCATTTTGCACAACACGGGTAACTTTGTGCGTTCCTGACCCGAAACAGAAGCAATGAATTAAATTATTTTCAGACTACAAGTATTTTACACTTATTGTAATATCAAAGAGCATTGAAAGAAAAGCAAAGAAAAAATCATTAATGTGGTTGATCTTTACTTAAATTGCAAAATACCATCGGAACTATTTTTTACCGCCGATGTAATGTGAGTTGGCTAAAAGGCTAATGACTGGGTTGGTCACAGGCAATGTTAATCTCTGCTGCCACTTTGGAATGGATGAAGGTAGACAAGAACACTCAAATATTTTCTCCAAGTTAACACTTACAACATTATGCCAGTGTGTCACTCGGACTACACTAAGAAGGCGAATTCTTCTGCCACCGAAAACAAAATTCGTATGGGTGCAGTTTCATTGTTACGTTAATGCTTGGCAAGATCTTAAAAAAAAAAAACTTTGTTGCACATTGACACTAATTATTGTCAGTAAAAAAATTACCTTTTGATTGTAATGAAAAATTGTATTATGTGTTACTTATCAAAGGATATTTGATTGGGAGACAATCACCTGGGTACTCCATTGGCTGACAGCCAGCCAATAATAAACTTTATACAAAGGTGTGAGCAAAATTTAGGTAAATTAATTTTCTTTTGCGTGTTTCCGACATTGCCTCACGAATTGCCAACATAGATGTCAACATCTGATGGTCAAACAGTGCTGTGTTTGTCTACATTCACTTTTCCTATATGCATGTGCTTTTATACAAAAGACTACTTGTGTGTAAGAGAGCAATAAGAGAAACATGACCCCGTTTAAGGGATTTCCGTCCCAAATTTATGGAGGGGGGTGGGAAGTCAAGTTTGGTCTACACACTATTTTAAGTTGAGTACTGAAATTCGTCAGAATCTGTCAAACGGTGTAGAAGTGTATAGAGAACAAACACAACCTACGTACTGACATACATACACTTTTGTAGATTATTTTTTATAACTTGAACGTGCATACTTAAATTGTAAGAAAACTCGGCCGCAGTACGTGTAGCAGAATTTCTGAAACAGGTGTTTGTATATTAACAATGTGCTGACCATTGATAGAGACATGGAAATTCCGGGAGTTATTTGAGCACAGATTGAACTTCACATATACATTCGCGTTCCTACTTCTATTGAACCACAGTTTGTTACACACGCCCCGGAAGATTTTAGACCAATAACGAGCCTGCAAGGAAAACAAGGACCGGATCCCATGCTACCTGGTCTGTGGTTAAATGGGAGAAACAGCCAATGAAACATTATCTGATGCTCCAATGCACAAGTGAATGTGGAGTCCAGAATGAATCCGCAAAATTTCCGGGTTTCTAACCATTAAGTTCAACCTAAATTGTTTTGACAGACCAGTTTGTGAGAAAAAATAAGTCGTTCCTATTTGGAACCCAGGAGTTGATCATCGCTTGGCATGCGCTCTTTGTCTTGTATATCCTATATTCTTATTGCATANTTCTTTTAAACCCCTTGCTCTGACACATGCCCTGATAGTTCAGTTGGTTAGGGCGTCAACCATGCTGGCGACCACAAGGTCCGGCAGGTCGATCCTGCACTCATGCGCAGGGCTTTTTGAGCTCTGCTAAAATTAAATAACAGCACTCCTGATTGTCCTTCAGCACCTCCTAGCAGGCGATGGAGGTATAACAACAGCTGAGGTGAGTATATAGTATTGAAGTTTACTGTGTGCTCCGGTTTTTACGCGAAAAATCACTGGCCCTACCTTAGGGGTATGCCTGCGATTCACAGACGTACAGTATCGGAGTTACCTATTTCTTATTGGCCAGACAAGTAAGAAAATTTCTCGTCTCAAAAAACACGTGTCTAAAATGCAAAGGAAAACTGCTGGTACTCCCCCTGGGGTATTGAAATCTTTTCGCGAAACTCTGATGTCCCTAGGGATGGAAACGGTGAAGCTGTCCCAAAAAGCATCCAATCATACAACGGGCATGGCACTATACTGTTTTCGGATATACGGTTTGCACGAAGTTGTTCGCGATTTTCCGTACGACCATAGAATAGATAAGCATAGAGAAGCGAATCAGCGTGGCTGTTACTTTAATGAAAGCGAACTCGGCCGTGCAAAGATGTGGAAGTGGGCCTTGAGGTGGAGTGGAGAGACTTGGGTGGCTCTTAACATCGAGGTCTTGAGAGCCGATGAGGGAGAAGCGAGGTGAGTAGAGATCCCCAAGCTAACCCGCCGACCTGCGGCATCGTACGGCACGATTCCCACGTGCGAAAATCCGGGAGCTACCCCGCCGGGAATCGAACCCTGTTCGCCTAGGTGGGAGGCGAGTAGTCTGACCACAACACCACCGCGGCCCCACAGAGACGAAATGGCGTGCCTGTTCCTTTTGTATGGACGTGCCCATTCTCTGATTGGCTTGGGTGAAACTCTGAGGACGGACCTTGTTTCTGATTGGCTACCGCGTGTCGCGAAAGGTTTCCTATTGGCTGGGCTGCCGACTGGCAAGTAGATTACCAGGCGCTGATTGACGAAGGGTGTTTTGACACGTTGCTTATCAGTTACGCCATTTTGTTGGCTTGTGTGTGTGGAGTTAGTGCTACAGCCTCTGAATTCTTCTAGTAAAGATTGTNATCAGTTACGCCATTTTGTTGGCTTGTGTGTGTGGAGTTAGTGCTACAGCCTCTGAATTCTTCTAGTAAAGATTGTCCACGATAAAGTGAGTAAACTTGAAATCAATCTTTGAACAATATCGCTGCCCATGCCTGCGTGTATTTGAACGGGCATACTGACTGACATAGGACCTATCAAGTTGGTGACGACGGCGAGAAAGTAGTTCCATAACTTAACGCTGAATTTAAAATGTTAGGAAAACATTTGAGAATACTGAAATTATTTGTATTACTTTCTGTATATGTGATGCATATAAACGTATGAATTATCAACATTGTAAAATATTTACTTTTCTAATAATTTCACAGTTTAACATGACCTACGCATGAATAATGTGACGAGGTCTGTGTCAGCGATAATTTTACATATACGGATTTCGCATATAGACTATTCAAGGTACAGTGATGACTTTTTGAAGCCCTCTCATTTGGAATAACAGTCAACAAATGTATTTAATTGTAGCCTTAGACGTTAACTTTCGAGTCCGGTTAAATACACGGTGATTCTAAAATCATGGGACAAACATTGAAGGGTGGTAGAGCTCACTAAAACAAACAATTATTGTATAGGAACATNATCAGTTACGCCATTTTGTTGGCTTGTGTGTGTGGAGTTAGTGCTACAGCCTCTGAATTCTTCTAGTAAAGATTGTTCACGATAAAGTGAGTAAACTTGAAATCAATCTTTGAACAATATCGCTGCCCATGCCTGCGTGTATTTTAACGGGCATACTGACTGGCATACAACCTATCAAGTTGGTAACGGTGGAGAGAAAGTAGTTCCATAACTTAGCGCTGAATTTAAAATGTTAGGAACACATTTGAGAATACTGAAATTATCTGTATTACTTTCTGTATATGTGATGCATATAAACGTATGAATTATCAACTTTGTAAAATATTTACTTTTCTAATAATTTCACAGTTTAACATGACGCATGAATAATGTGACAAGGTCTGTGTCAGCGATAATTTTACATATACGGATTTCGCATATAGACTATTCAAGGTACAGTGATCACTTTTTGAAGCCCTCTCATTTGGAATAACAGTCAACAAATGTATTTAATTGTAGCCTTAGACGTTAACTTTCGAGTCCGGTTAAATACAGAATGATTCTAAAATCACGGGACAAACATCGAGGGGTGGTAGAGCTCACTAAAACAAACAATTATTGTATAGGAACATATGGGCGGAAGTGACGCGTTGAGGAACAAACACAAAAACATAACACATTAACGGAAACATAAAATGTTCATTATCAGCATACTTAACGAGTGATTCCGTACGGAAAATGTTTAAAACAGTTGCTGAAAATGCATCCACCAACAGTCACGCATGCTTGGCGACCTCTACATATGGCGTGATTGGCTGACAATGGTGGCGATAGTTGAGGGCAGTCAAACGGTGCGCCAGTGACCTGCTGCATCAGCGAACAAAGCATTTGCGCCCATATATTCCTATGCAATAATTGTTTGTTTTAGTGAGCTCTGCCACCCCTCAATGTTTGTCCCGTGATTTTAGAATCATCCTGTATACACACTGCGTTTATTAATTGCATATCAATATTTATTTTAAAAAGTGGTGGACGGATGAAACATGGTTGATAGTAAAAAAGGTTACCATGGCCTCGAAAGTGCTGAGTTGAGCGTGAAATGCCTTTGCTTGGTGACAGGACGTTGCCTGAGGTCTGCGGGCCCGGACACAGAGGTGAGGCGCCCCTGGCAGGCGACAGCCCGCAGCGCAGGCGGTATGGGGCGACCGCCGGTCCAGGAATAGGCCCCTCGCACGGCAGTGACGTGGCGCCCTGTAATACCCGGCCACGCCCTCCTCCAGCCTGCGTACAACCACCTGTTGTGCGTCGCAGTCGCCCTCACTCGGCGAGGCAGCGTCCCTCACTAGAGGGCGGCCCGTCCTCGCTTGCGGGGAGTCCCCAGTGAACAATGTTACGGTGCCTTCACGTCGCATGCATCACGCTATTACTTCTAACTTTGCTGAAGCCCTGCTCAAGTTCTACTTCCAGGACATTCCTCCACCTCGTACAAAATAAGCTTAACCGAATCTAGAAAATTACACCCAAGGGACAACGCACTACATTCTTGCGCACTCGGTGCAATAATAATTTGCATAAGAACTATTTCTTACTACGCATTACCAACACACCTATTTTCTCGCTGTCTTTATTCATATCAGTAGGACCAGTGACTTTTCGCGTAAAAATCGGAGCACGCAGTATATTTCAATACTATAGACACACCTCGGCTGTTGTTATACCTCCATTGGCTGCTGGTGCCGTGTCCGTCTTTGACCAAGCCACTCGGGACTAAGTAACTCCGACACTGAACCTTCGTGATTCGTGCGCAAACGGTTAACACTGTCCAGAACATTTTTTAGCCAATCAAAGAAGCTGGACGACCCTTCAGTCCTTTGGGCGGTATATTGACTCGAAATCTTTTCGCGAAATATCACTGCTCCTACATATCGGTTATAAAAGAAATATTGTAATTTATAGACAAAATATGAGTAGAAGTTAAATTTAACCGAAAATAAGGCACTTTTATGCTAACGTGAGTATAGAACTCTTTGTGATATGGCATATTCAGTAAGCTGCTAAGCACGCAGGGTGATCAAGGTTTGATTCAGAAAGTGTGAAGAAACCGCAGATAGACTACACAGAACCGTCCGAGTGACAGGATAGAGTTTGACATTTTGAATTATTTGACGCTTGTCTCAACTACCTTTCACAGTGTAATGTTCAAACGAAAACACTTTGTGCCCTTTGAAAAGAATAATCATGCTACAAGAAAACAAACCAGGCGTAAATTCATCATAGTTTATGTTTTCGTGTGTTTGTTGAGTCTATAAATCTTATTTAACCCGCAATCTTCAGGGTAATAAAATTTCACAAGAAAAACCCTCTAGAAGAACTGTGGCTCGGACAGAGATGTACAAAGTTCTTTGAAAGATGGTCGTCACACGGCTAGTGGTTTTCTGGTAGTGTGGTTCTTCTTTCCAAAGGACCCAAAGTGTTTTCGTTTGATAACGATGCTGTTAAAGGTGGTTGAGACACGTGTAAAATAAATTAACCTGTCAAACTCTATCCTTTCACTCGGCCGGTCCAGTACTAGGTGGCGTCTTTAAGGGTGAGAGTTAGACGCCATATTGGTTTTGTATATTATTTTTTGTTATTACTTAGACTGGAGAGTAATCCTACAAAATGTTTCTTTGGTACGCCGTAGAACTTTAGATACTCATATATATTTTAGACGCAGTTGTCGTTTGACTTCTCTTATTACTCTGGCTTTTGTAGTCATTCTCAGAAGGTAATCAAAAGTTGGTTGCTATGTATCCCACATTGTAAGCAAATAAAGGTGGAGCAGTGCCGGAATGCAAGTGTGGGGGAAACGGGAGATCCCCGAGAAAACCCGCCGACCAGAGGCATCGTCCAGCATGTTAGGTTTCAACGTGCTATGCACGTGTTGCAACATTTCTTTCCTCACTGGATGCAGTACATGTTAGTTGTTATTACCTTGTTTGACTTCTGTTGCCCTTACACTCACTATACATGCATGATTCACCTGCGAAAATCAGTGAATGTGTCATCCAAACATAAAGGGATTACGAAACCAAAGAGGTTTGGGACTACCTTTGCACGACATATTTTCGCGAAATATTACAGTTTATGAGAATAAAGAAGTCTTAGGTATTCCGGTCATATTTCCAGAAGAACAAGTGGCGCTACGTTTGATATATCGCACGACTTCGACTAAAAACCTCGTAGCTGGCATTTCTGGATAACATTACTTCTTTATGACGTGGGATAGAAAACCTTGTAACGTACATTTTCGCAGCTATCAAGATGAATAATTCATGCAT
Organism: Clitarchus hookeri; assembly: GCA_002778355.1. Taxonomy (NCBI): domain Eukaryota; kingdom Metazoa; phylum Arthropoda; class Insecta; order Phasmatodea; family Phasmatidae; genus Clitarchus; species Clitarchus hookeri. Next base: position 122,669 of record NQII01004310.1, on the reverse strand, counting down.
TGGGAGCACAGTAAAATGTGAGATACAAGGTTTTCAACCAACAAAANCGCAGCTATCAAGATGAATAATTCATGCATTGGGAGCACAGTAAAATGTGAGATACAAGGTTTTCAACCAACAAAAACAAAAAGTAATTTTTGCGAAAAATTTTAGATAAAAGGTTTTTCTTCTAAGCCATTAGAGGCAAATTTTATATATATACACACATACACATTGCTGGCTTCAAAACTGTTAATTCGACATCATGTTACCTGTATTATATGCAGAGGCACTGGGAACGGCTAACCTGTATTCTATAACACTCTAACTAAGATTATCATTTTACGATTGGAAGATAAAGTTTTTGACTCGGATAAGCTCTGTGAAAACCAATCACAAACGCTCTAGAGTGTCAGCTTCTTCATTGGTGCAGTGAGATGGGATAGTANGATAAGCTCTGTGAAAACCAATCACAAACGCTCTAGAGTGTCAGCTTCTTCATTGGTGCAGTGAGATGGGATAGTAGCTTCAGGCAAGCACGACAGCAAATAACAAATGAGAATTGTCAGGTGTGCACAGTAGGTTGGATTATAGTAAACAGACGAATATTCCCGCGGTAAACCATCGAAAGACTCAGGAAATTTCGCAAGTTCACTTGAGGCTTCAACCACATGAACATTTGAGTCACTGGTTCTATTGGACTACTGTGTGTTAGACGCGCCCTGGACGACTTTCCACCAGTAACGTACCTGCGAGGATATCGAGGACTTAGCCGGGGCTATCTGGCCCGGTGTTAAACTGATGCTCGACTCGACTGCGCAGAATACTGTGAAGTCCAGCTTGTTGCCGGAGGAATCTGCGACATACAACGACCTCGAGCCGCCGTGGGGCCGCGGTGGTGTAGTGGTCAGGCTACTCGCCTTCCATCTGTGCGAACCGGGGTTCGATCCCCGGCGGGGCCGAACTTTCGCAAGTGGGGATGGTGCCGGACGGTGCCGCTGGTTGGCANGGTTCGATCCCCGGCGGGGCCGAACTTTCGCAAGTGGGGATGGTGCCGGACGGTGCCGCTGGTTGGCAGGCTTTATCGGAGATCTTCCGTTTCCCCCGGTCCTTGCATTCCGGCGCTGCCCCATTCCCGCCTCATTTCACCCTGACTGGCCCTCGAGACCTCGTCGTTAAGAGCCACCATAACCTCTCAACTCAACGGTTCTACCCACTCCGCAACACATCGTCAGAGAACCAGTATACTCAGGGTAATGTGTTACGTAATTAATTGTACATAGTTAGGGGCAGTGATATTTCGTGAAAAGATTTCGAGACAAGATACAGTCCAAAGCACTGTAGGGTCGTCCTGCTTCTCTGATTGGCTAAAAAAATGTTCTGGCCCGTGTTAACCGTTTGCGCACGAATCACGAAGGTTCAGTGTCGGAGTTACTTAGGCCTGAGTGGCTTGGTCAAAGACGGACACGGCACCAGCAGCCAATGGAGGTATAACAACAGCTGAGGTGTGTATATAGTATTGAAGTGTACTGTGTGTTCCGATTTTTACGCGAAAAGTCACTGGCCCTATACACAGGGCTGCCTGTTTTCCGCGGAAATATTTATGCGCACGGTAGACATCCAAAACGGAAAAGCGCTTAGATTTAAAAAAAATGTTAAATATTATTTTTTTATAAATATTTTAATAAATAAATTCTAGAAATAATATTTTTGTGTTACAAAATGTACGCATTTTGAGGGCCAGCTGTTTTTCACGAGAAGATTTACAAGGAGGCTAGATTTCGAAATCCTATGTGCACATTTGCAGTCTTCATTCGACTGTTGGTCGCTTGTCTTTGTGTGAAGAGGGAGAGAGTGTTACATGAGCGAGCCAACCAGAATTATGTTTCTCCCACACTGGCCGTCCGTGATTCGCGGGTTGACATGTTACAATTCAAATGATCCAATAACCAAAGCGGTTCTGAACTAAAGTGTTTTGGAACACAAGTTGCCCTGAATTCTTTTCGCGGAAGACAGGTGCCTCTATGCATTTTTCTTTCACGTGCAAAATAAATCGCACTTGTCTGACAATTTCGGTAGCGTGTGCGATATTTTTAACGAACTTTGCTTGCGCAGTCTAATGCAGTGCTACACTGTAAGCAATCTTCCCCTACCTTAAGGGCGAGAGTTGAACGCTGTCTTGGGTTTACATTTGTTTTACCGTTACATACGTTTCAGATTAGTTTATAAAAATGTGATTTGGTCAGGGTATATAACTTTTTTTTTTTAGCCCTTTCGTCCCTAGTAAGTTTATCGCTTCTGATGTTGCAAATATTAAATTTTTCTATTCGTGCTGTATTTAAGCTGCAGGCTTTATGTTCTGTGATCAGAGTTATGAACCAGTCAATAACTAGTGCAGTAGCAATGTTTGGGAATGAGTCACCCACGTGGAAGGTCATTGGTCACTGAGCCTCGCAGAGTACAGTACCGGTCAAACATAAGCTTCCTGTGCAACATGTTGACGATTGTCTACAATGGGCATGAAAGCGTTAATCATATTTTAGAGGCGATTATAGTCTGACTTATTGTACTACTTCTAGTCGTTCTCAGAAGGCAATCTTAAATAATAACAGTAATAATAATAATAAGACATCTTTATTTTTTGTGGCGAAGTTAAGATATTATCACCTTCACTTACTTTACATAAAATTAAAACTTAACACTAATTTTCTGAAAAGAAAAACCTGATTAATTCCCGTTTATTCGACATGTTCAATAAATTAAGGTTTAATATATTCCGTGCCAAAGAATAATTCCCAACGATGAATGCCGAATACGTTTTATCACTGGAGACCTGAAGAATTCGCGTATTCATTTTGGGACAAGCTATAATTCAAAACACGTGCGTTTATATAACTTAAGCCATTGGTTCACATGTTGTTTGATACCTCCTGGAGAACGGTGTCCAATCGCCGCCTTCCACTGTGACGACAGACAATCAATGTGCATTTAATATCCGCAAATTTGTACATAAGACTGTAGAGTCTAGCCTGCAGGTCATTGCACTCGCGAATTTTTCAGGTCTCTATTTATCACTCAAGAACTGGTAACTCCACTGCGATGTTCAATCTCTCCTGCTCATCGCGTGGCAGACGGCAGCAGTGGAGAATGTTACTCAGTAGAGTTCTCGTGCGGCGCGAAGAAGGCAGTTGATGGGGACACGACGCGATGGGCTGGAAACGAGCAGTTCCAGTACACGACCACACGACACAGGACATTCACTCAGCGCCTATCTTCTTCCTGTTTCCGGTCTGGCCGGAGGCGCGCGTCACACTGCGAAACGCTCTTCTTAAAAATAAAATTAAGTTTTAAAGTCTGTTAAAAATTGCCTTACCTCTGTGAATAATTACAATTACGGTCCCGGAAATTTCACGAATTCATTTCAGGACGAGCTAGGCTTCAAAAATATACGCATCTGACTATCGTTTTAATTGGACTGCCGTTTGTAAGCCACGCCATGGTACAGAAAAAAAATCCCTCTGTCATGCGAGATTATCACAACAATTAGAGCTCCTCCAAGAATGTTAACAAATATTTTTAATAAAACATTTTTAATGCATCCATTTCAGCCACGAAAGTTAAGTGAAATAAACCAGTATAAATTTTTTTTCTAGATGTTGAGGGTATTCAATGGTTTTGTGACATGACTCTGAGGACTTGATAAAAAATACCAATTATATGGGGAAAATATTCATCATGGTTTTTTTTATAGTAAACGTAACATTTTTAACTTCGAATTTTAAATTGTTAAAATTTTCAAAAAGTTACCTTAACACACGGTTTGGTTTCTAAGGTGTTTTTGTCATGGAAGTGGTTACGTTGTAATTGCGTTGGTATCGACACCATGTTCGCCTCCAGTAAGCGTTTAAACTTTTCATATTTTGTCTTTATACTTCATCTCAAAATCAGATTTTAAATACGGGCGAATCGCATGCCTCGCAAAATTTTGAGAAATATTCTTCATGACACTATAATAACAGGAGCAATTAAGTACTTTAAGCTGTAGCTTCGCGTATTAATTTTGTTCAATTTTGAAATTTGTACGAGAAAAAAAGGTTTAAAGTTAAATTTCCACTATTTACTTTTATTTATTTTTTAAGTCATTTCCCTTTATTATCACTCTTTATTCGGTCTATTATTTCAAGTCACAGCGAATAAGGACGTAATATGATAACAATGCAGAAGGTAATTTGAAGGTCTTCAACAGCCTTCAAAGCTCCCACCTGACCGAAGCAGTATACCGTCTTTGAGGCTGATAATCGCAGGAGCGATAAGGGCGACACTGCCAGGCGCATCAAGTGCGCCATTGCCTCTAAGCGCAAGGCTCTGAACTGCCGTGCAGTGTTCTCGTCGCACTGCGTGTACCTATGGGGCTTGCAGCGGTGGCCTTAGTATTTAATTGGTCGAAAGTCTTTAAGGAGGATTAACGCAGGGCACTTGAGTATTTTTGTGTTTATCTGACGCGTATATTTGAAAGTGTAAGGCTTCGAAAAAGCCGTTTTTAGCCGTTTGAGAGTACTGGTGAAATGGAGTTGGCAATGTGCGTGAGTTGTTGAGAGCACTGAACAGCCCTCGTGTGAAGTGCGTAGATGAGCACATTGGGCCCGTGTTTGATAGTTTCGTGGCGTGGCGCGTGTTTCAAAGTCTCTGGAACGCACTGCGAGCACCAGGAAGGACTCATCAAGGGAGATGATGCGAGGCAGCAATGCTTTCATCCGACTTTCATCGTAAGTTGTCTTTGAAAGAGTTTATCAAAATCGTTTGGAAATAAAATAAATATTTCATTTTGAACACCTTATATTGTAAGATATTCACTTCCCTTATTTGCTCGGAGCACTGATGGAAGATATTATATATATTATTATTTATTATCTCCCACCAGTTCTCCGAGAATAACGAAGGAAGAACATATCTAACAGTGTAAGAAGGTGTTCGAAAAAAAAAACCATTTATTAACAAAAATTAGGTAAAATTATGGTTTTCGTGCACCTTTTCCCTTAAGCCTTAGGCTGGATGCAACCAGGGCAAAGGGGGAGGGGAAGTGAGTGAAGAAATGTGGACAGCTCTTTACATCGAGGTCTTGAGAGCCGACGAGGGTGACTGAGAGGTGAGTATGGAGCAGCGCTGGAATGAAAGGNTCCCGGAAATTTCGCGAATTCATTTCAGGACGAGCTAGGCTTCAAAAATATACGCATCTGACTATCGTTTTAATTGTACTGCCGTTTGTAAGCCACGCCATGGTACAGAAAAAAAATCCCTTTGTCATGCGAAATTATCACAACAATTAGAGCTCCTCCAAGAATGTTAACAAATATTTTTAATAAAACATTTTTAATACATCCATTTCAGCCACGAAAGTTAAGTGAAATAAACCAGTATAAATTTTTTTTTCTAGATGTTGAGGGTATTCAATTGTTTTGTGACATGACTCTGAGGACTTGATAAAAAAAATACCAATTATATGGGGAAAATATTCATCATGGTTTTTTTTATAGTAAACGTAACATTTTTAACTTTGAATTTTAATTTGTTAAAATTTTCAAAATGTTACCTTAACACACGGTTTGGTTTCTAAAGTGTTTTTGTCATAGAAGTGGTTACGTTGTAATTGCGTTGATATCGACACCATGTTCGCCTCCAGTAAGGGTTTAAACTTTTCATATTTTGTCTTTATACTTTATCTCAAAATTAGATTTTTAATACGGGCGAATCGCATGCCTAGCACAATTTTGAGAAATGTTCTTCATGACACTATAATAACATGAGCAATGAAGTACTTTAAGATGTAGCTTCGCGTATTAATTTTTGTTCAATTTTGAAATTCGTACGAGAAAAAAAGGTTTAAAGTTAAATTTCCACTATTTACTTTCATTTATTTTTTAAGTCATTTCCCTTTATTATCACTCTTTCTTCGGTCTATTATTTCAAGTCACAACGAAAAAGGACGTAATATGATAAAAATGCAGGTCATTTGAAAGTCTTCAACAGCCTTCAAAGCTCCCACCTGACCGAAGCAGTATACCGTCTTTGAGGCTGATAATCGCGGGAGCGATAAGGGCGACACTGCCAGGCGCATCAAGTACTCCATCGCCTCTAAGCGCAAGGCTCTGAACTGCCGTGCAGTGTTCTCGTCGCACTGCGTGTACCTATGGGGCTTGCAGCGGTGGCCTTAGTATTTAATTGGTGGAAAGTCTGTAAGGAGGATTAACGCAGGGCACTTGAGTATTTTTGTGTTTATCTGACGCATATATTTGAAAGTGTAAGGCTTCGAAAAAGCCGTTTTTAGCCATTTGAGAGTACTGGTGAAATGGAGTTGGCAATGTGCGTGAGTTGTTGAGAGCACTGAACAGCCCTCGTGTGAAGTGCGTAGATGAGCACATTGGGCCCGTGTTTGATAGTTTCGTGGTACGGCGCGTGTTTCAAAGTCTCTGGAACGCACTGCGAGCACCAGGAAGGAGGACTCATCAAGGGAGATGATGCGAGGCAGCAATGCTTTCATCCGACTTTCATCGTAAGTTGTCTTTGAAAGAGTTTATCAAAATTGTTTGGAAATAAAATAAATATTTCATTTTGAACACCTTATATTGTAAGATATTCACTTCCCTTATTTGCTCGGAGCACTGATGGAAGATATTATATATATTATTATTTATTATCTCCCACCAGTTCTCCGAGAATAACGAAGGAAGAACATATCTAACAGTGTAAGAAGGTGTTCGAAAAAAAAAACCATTTATTAACAAAAATTAGGTAAAATTATGGTTTTCGTGCACCTTTTCCCTTAAGCCTTAGGCTGGATGCAACCAGGGCAAAGGGGGAGGGGAAGTGAGTGAAGAAATGTGGACAGCTCTTTACATCGAGGTCTTGAGAGCCGACGAGGGTGACTGAGAGGTGAGTATGGAGCAGCGCTGGAATGAAAGGGCGTGGGAAACGGGAGATCCCCGAGAAAACCCGCTGACCAGCGTCATCGTCCGGCACGCTTCCCACTTGCGAAGATCCGGAGTGAACCGGCCGGGTATTGAA